>OU612044.1:87051125-87129210 GCA_914767935.1 Coremacera marginata | reverse complement strand
TAGACGATGCTGAGTTAAGCGTGTTGGTGCTTAGGACCTTGGCACCATCGGACCTTGGCGGGGGAACTTTTGCTGTTGTTCATCCACCTTTCCTCTCAGCCTAGGCTCAACTGCCACGTCCGTGTCGTTGCCACTGTTCCTCTAGAACGTGTCGTCGGAACTTGTCTCGGACAGCCTAGAATTTCTTTTCGTAATTATTTGACATGATAATTGGTTATTCTTATGCGTTTGTGGTAATTCTTTAACTAGTTGTGAGTTATTTAAACTTTGTTTATGCTGGGTCGCTGATGTTAGCTTACCGGCTTATACTTCAATAATGTTGAATTTCCTCGTCTGTTTGCTGATTGGTAGCAGTAAATTTAATTAATTTGTTTAGGACTCTTATTCGAAATGTGTGAGATCAGTTGGCTGGTCACTACTCGAATGACGCAGCTGTCGCTCTGCCTATTTTTCATAGGTGTTTTTTTTTTTATTTCTTTTAACTTTATTGCTCAGGTGGGGTTCTTGTTGTTGGTGGGTGGGCGGTGCGTGATCGTCTCTCTCCAGGTTTCTTGACTCGGACTATAACGGGAGATACGAATGCTTCCACCCTGTAGGGCCCATCAAAACGTGGTGCAAGCTTAGCTACAAATTTGTCGATGGCTTTGGATAGGGGGTGTTGTTTAACCCACACGAGTTCTCCTACTTTCGGCTTCCAATCTCGGCGTCTTAGGTTGTAATGTATTGCTTGGGCTTGGGCCGCCTGTTCCATATTAATTTTTACGATTTTCAATATGCTTTTCAGTCGTTCTACTCGTTCGTTTACTGTGAGAATCGCGTGACCTGTGACTATAGTGTTTTCATCGAATAGGGCATTGGGTAGTCGGGGTTCTCCTCCTTCTACTACAAATGCAGAGCTGTATCCGGTGAACTCTGACTCACTTGTATTATAAGCCAATGTCAATTCTGGGAGTAGCTCATCCCACGTGCTCTTTGCTCTTCGGTATACTGTGAAATCATCGATTTGATAGTTCGATTGATGCGTTCAGTCGGATTCTCCTGCGGGGTGTAGGGTGCGGTATACCTATGTTGTACGCCGAGACTTTTTAGGTAGTTCTGGAAGCTTCTACTAGTAAACTGGACTCCGTTGTCCGTGATTAATATCTTCGGCACTCCGAACCTTGCCAGGATTAGTTCGCGGAATGCTTTTACATGCTGGTCGCTGATAGCCTTTCGGAGTGGCACCATCTCCATCCGCTTAGAAAACTTGTCCATAAACACTATGAGCATGGCATTACCATGCCTTGCATTTCGCCGGCTGGACGTTGCTGGCTTACCTTTAATCGTTGACAAATTTTGGATCCTCGTACATACTGGTTATGTGGCGAAACATTCCAGGTCAATAATACTTGTTGGTTATTCTTGCTATTAATTTAATTTATTAATTTATTAATTTAGCCAAACAAGGCAATATACTTACTTACTTACTTACTTAGGTGGCCGTGACAACCCGTGTCCGGATTTCGACCGACCTCATCAGCTCTCGCCAGGCGCCTCTGCTTTGCGCGCGCCTTCTCCAATCGGATACACCAAGTGCGGTTAGGGCTTCCTCAGCCTGGTCCATCCATCGGAGGCATGGTCTCCCTCGTCGTCGTTGACCAGCGACCCTCGCTTCGAGCATCTTTTTCGCTGGAGCTTCGTCGTCCATACGATGGACATGACCCAGCCAGCGTAGTCGCTGCACAGTTATACGCCGAACTACGTCAATGTCTCCGTAGAGCTCATACAGCTCGTGGTTCATTCGGATGCGATAGTCATCGCCGACTCGAACAGGACCGAAGATTTTGCGAAGAACTTTTCTCTCGAACACCCCCAGAGCGGCTGCGTCAGTTTGCGAAACTACCCATGCCTCAGCGCCATAAAGCAGCACAGGTAGAACGAGCGTCTTGTAGAGTGTTAGTTTTGTCGATCGAGAGAGGGCTCTGGAACTTAGTTGCTTGCTGAGCCCGTAGTAGCACCTATTAGCAATTATTGTTCTTCGCTTTATCTCCAGGCTGATTTCGTTGTTAGTATTAATGGCGGTGCCAAGGTATACAAACTCCTTGACTACTTCAAAGTTATAGCTGCCGGATGAAACGTGGGAGTCTAAACGCCGAGCTCCCTTGTTTGTAGACAGCATATACTTTGTTTTACCCTCATTTATCGTCAAACCCACTTTGGCTGATTCCTTTTCGATAGCGGCGAAAGCAGCGGTAACATCTCTCTTGGTTCTGCCAACAATATCAATATCATCAGCGTAAGCAAGGAGCTGGACACCTTTATAGAAAATGGTGCCATTACGATGCACACCGGCCTTTCGTACGATCCCCTCCATGATGATGTTGAAGAGATCGCAAGACAGTGGATCGCCTTGCCTGAAACCTCTTTTGGTATTGAAGGTTTCGGAGAGGTCATTTCCTACCTTGACGGAGCTGCGTGTGTTGCTCAACGTCATTCTGCAAAGTCTAATCAACTTTGCAGGTATACCGAACTCAGACATTGTTGCGTATAGGCAATCCCTTCTCGGGCTATCGAACGCAGCTTTAAAGTCGACAAAGAGATGGTGTGTGTCAATTTGATTTTCGTGGGTTTTCTCCAGGATTTGTCGTAGCGTGAAAATCTGGTCTATGGTGGACTTACCAGGTCGAAAGCCACACTGATAAGGTCCAATCAGTGTTTTTGTAATTGGCTTTAATCTTTCACACAGTACGCTTGAGAGAACCTTATATGCGATGGAAATAAGACTGATACCTCTATAACTTGCGCAGATTGTAGGGTCTCCTTTCTTAAGTATAGGGCACAGTACACTGAGGTTCCAATCGTCGGGCATGGTTTCTGCTAGCCATATTTTGCTGATGAGCTGATGCATGCGCCTTATCAATTCATCGCCGCCGGTTTTAAACAATTCAGCTGACAGGCCGTCAGCACCCGCTGCTTTATTGTTTTTGAGTCGTTGGATAGCAACTCGAACCTCTTCATGGCTAGGCGGTGATACTTCCACTCCGTCATCGTCGATTGGTGGCACTGCACTGTGCTCTCGATGGGCGGCATTGGTGGAATCGTCGCCATTAAGTAAATTGGAGAAGTGCTGTCTCCACAATCTAAGCACACACTGTGTATCCGTATTCAGATCTCCATTTTCGTCTCTACAAGTGGATGCTCCGGGCTTGAAACCTTGGGTTAGACGCTTAACCTGTTGATAGAATTTTCGTGCATCCTTCTTGCCCTGGTATACCTCTAGTTCCTCACGCTCACGCTTTTCCTGCTCTCTTTTCTTGCGTCTGAAAAGGCGCCTCTCTTCCTTCCTCTTTTCGCGGTAGTTTTCTCGCACGGCTCGCGTTGCAGCTGACTGCAGCGTTTTTCTATAAGCGGCGTTTTTTACTGCAGTCGCAATGCGACACTCCTGATCATACCATTGGTTCCGAGGTTGCGGGCGCCGGAAACCAATGACTTCTTCAGCGGCAGCGCGCATGGAGTGGGATACATGCGCCCAAAGTCCGCCAGCGTCGTCGAGTCCAGAGGTTGGTTGGTTGAGCTTAACCGAGAGTTGAGCGGAGTAGGCTTCGGCAGTCCGTTGTAATTGCAGCTTAGCGACATCTAGCTTTCGTTGCATTCCTGTGCGTATGTTCTTGGCATTGCATAATCGCATGCGGATCTTGGCTGCAACAAGATAATGGTCGGAGTCAATGTTGACCCCCCGAAATGTACGCACATCTAGAACACTAGAGGCATGCCTTCCGTCGATTACAACATGATCAATTTGGTTTCGCGTTTTTTGATCCGGGGACAGCCAGGTGGCCTTGTGGATGTCGAGGTGCTTAAATCTGGTGCTACTAACTACCATGTTTCGTGCCGCGGCGAAGTCGATCAGTCTTAGACCGTTGTTTGTGGAGGTCTCGTGAAGACTGAACTGACCGACAGTGGGGCCAAAGATGCCTTCCCTTCCGACTTTCGCATTAAAATCGCCGAGGACTATTTTCACGTCATGGACCGGAAGGTGGTCATATACGTCCTCAAGACTAGCGTAGAAAGCGTCCTTGACGGCTTCGTCCTTTTCCTCCGTCGGGGCGTGCGCGCAAATAAGGCTTATGTAGAAAAATTTTGCCTTGATGCGGATCGTGGCCAATCTTTCGTTCACAGGTGTGAACCGGGAAACAAGGTGGCGTAGTTTCCGGCTAACGACGAATCCACATCCGAATTCGCGCTTCTCCGCATGGCAGCTGTAGTAGATATCGCAGTGTGCTTGTTTAGAGCAGCCTTGCCCTTTCCATCGCATTTCCTGGATGGCGGTGATGTCAGATTGTATTGTTTTGAGGGCTTCCGCCAGTTGGATAATGGCACCTTCCCTATAAAGGGTCCGGACATTCCAGGTGCATATCAGTAAATCATTGTCCGTTTTTCGTTTGCGGTGGTCGTCAACGTAATTGGGGTTCTTATCCGAGGCTGGTTTAGTTTTCATTGGGCAGTAGTAATGTGGCGGGACCCAAACCCTGCGCACATTCCATGTTTAAGGTCTATGGATCGACCCGCCGCTCAAATTAGCCGTCAAACTGACGGATGCCAGTTTGCCGTTGCCCAGGGAACACCACTTGGAGGTTTGAGTCGACTTGAGACGATTTCGACATGGATAATGCTGGCCTCGCCAGGTTGAGGCGGTCAGACACGTTGCCATGTGAAGGTTCGCCCCCTGTTCCCCTATAAATAATTTATCTGTCTTATATTAAATAATATAAAATAAGTACCGGCATGTAAGTAATTTAAGTGTAACTGAATAAAAAAAGGTAAGTAAAGTAACAGGTAAGTAATTTAACTGGTAAGTAACAATAAGTGTTGTAAGTACATAATTAAAAAAGGTAAGTGTGGGTAAAAAAAAGGGTAAGTGTGAGTGAATAAAATAATGTAAGTTATATTTTAATTCAAAATTTAGTAAGGCAATATAATAACATAAGAAAATTAAAAGTCAATGATTCATACTTAGTGAATATAGTTATAGATAAAACAAGATATAGTTCCGTTAGGATGTTTTGCGGCATCTTGTGTGTGCAAAAGTTGTTGGCAAGTTTTTCCGGTCACAAAACACACTTTTACCTGGTTTGATTGCTATATGTTTATTAATTCTATTAATTCTAATAATAATTAATTAAGTTAGTATACAGCCAAGTTTTTAAAGCAAAATTGAACAATTTAACTCAGCAGTTTGGGTGCAAGTTACTCAAACTGTGGTTGACCTATGTTTTGATTGAAACTAGCTTATTTAAATATTTTCTTGCCAAATCAATTATTGCGACATTAAATTGCAATAATTGAACGTTAAGTTTGACCTAATTTTTGTGAGCGTGCTGCATTTCGCAAGTTAATGCCTGTTTTGCAATCAATCAACAATATATATATATGTTTTTTTTGTTGATTTCATCATGTTTATTTTACGCTTGCTGGTGCCAGTTGGAAGATCCAAGTTTCGTCAGATTGTGCTCAGCTTTGTCCTTCCAATGAAGATGCGGCCGTCTTTTTTGTGTTGACAGCAGCTGGGTACCGGATCGACTATTTTCTACGTTGTAACGTCGTCTTCCATACGCTCAACATGACCTAGCCAACGAAGCCGCTCGATTTTTATGCACTTTACTATGTCGATGTCGGCTTATAACTCATATAGCTCATCGTTCCATCTTATTTGGTACTCGCCATTGACGCAGATTGGTCCGTACATTTTAATCTAATCTAATTGAGAAGCATATCTTTCTCTCGAAAGCACCTAAAGTCTTTTCATCAGAGCTAGTCAACGTACAGGTGTGTACTGCATATAACAGGAGGGGCATAATCGAGCCGTCGAGAGAGGGCTCTGCTTATCAATTGCTCTCAATGTAAATGATTCAAAGAACAGCAAAAATTTTAAATTAAAAAAATTAATGTAATTTACTATGTAAATCATTAAAAGAACAACAAAAATCAAAAAAGCAACGCAAATGATTACGAGTACAATAAAAATGAAAATTAAAAACATTCTATTACAACAACCTTCAGTCCTTACTTATTCATATGATAAGTCAAAATGCATAAATAGACAATCACACAAAATGGGTGCTTTCGTTCAATTAAACCCAACTTTTCCATTTCTCAATAGATTGTCTTCAGCAACTGCTTATTTTTTTTTTGGAAAAATGCAGGCCTTTAGCAAAATATATTGCATTTAAATTAAAATAGTGGTTTCGTAACAAAATTGGCATTTATTTATTTTTTTTTTTGTAAATTTTTCTGAAAAACAAGAAAAATCCTCGAAATTGAATTTATTGTACCAAAACAAACAGCTCAATCAAAGAATGATGTAGGCATTGTTTGCTGGGTATTTCATTAGCCTTAATTTCATGTATTTGTTTGATAACTGTTGTTGGTTCTGGAGATATAAGCAATTAAAAGCAACAATTTTTTTTCAGAAAAAATTTTCAGAAAAGTGACAAAAAAAAAACCAAAAATATTTTTGGAATTAGTGACCGATTTTACATGAGAAGTGGCATTCATTGCCATATTGGCTGTAAGCCAGTGTTATTTATGTTTTTTATTTAAAAAAATGCATTTACAATTATTTTCTATAAATAATATGATTTACTTTTTACCTTATAACAACGTTTTTACGACTAAATTATTACTTAAATGTATTTATAATCGACTAAATAAATATTTTTCAGAACGAATTTACCGAAGGAAATAATGGCTTTTCCAGATTTTGAAATAGGCAATCACAAAAAATCATATATTCAATCACAATGTATGCTTGATTACTTAGAACTGTATGTGAAGCATTTGCACCTGGATGCGTATATTTGATTTTTTAATTATGTGGTTAGAATAAGACCAAAAAACAACGTCTGGCAGGTAATTTTATGTTTTCAAGTAATAACTTACTAAAAATATACTTGCATGCCAAAGTAGCATAATATCCAGGATGGTGGTTGATCTTTTTTGATAAAAAGGGATAAAAAAAAGAGTTTATAGCGTAAATAAATTGATTTGGATTTTTGGAAATCCGCCGCTTGTGTTTGGTATGGAAAAGAATTTATATAATTTAACTAAAATTTCTAAAATTCAAGTGTTACACTAAAATGACCTAAAATATGACATGTGTAGTAATTTTAGCAGAGAAGAATGAAAAATCAATCAAAATAAAATCTTGCTCAATATAATACAAAATGTTGCTCAGTGTAGTTTACTTAGAACATCATCTTTTCTTAGGTCTCATACATTTCATCATAAATTTTACTAGCGCATTGATCTTTTCAATACATTATATGTATTAAGCTTATCTGCTTTTTCTGTCTTTTATTTTAACAAATTTTTAGAAAGTGAACAATTTGATCGAAAAATTAATGTTTAACGTTTATAAACCAAAATCAACA
Source organism: Coremacera marginata (assembly GCA_914767935.1). Classification (NCBI taxonomy): domain Eukaryota; kingdom Metazoa; phylum Arthropoda; class Insecta; order Diptera; family Sciomyzidae; genus Coremacera; species Coremacera marginata. The sequence continues at coordinate 87,121,801 of OU612044.1, read as the reverse complement.
CCTATTTTAATAATTACACAAAAAAAAACACCTAGTTTATTTCTACACAAACTTGTAGGAGAATGTGTTAAGAATATAAGGCGAAAGAAAATTGTTTGAATAAAGCATTTTATTCAATTGAAATCAGTTTGATGTTAACTTCTTTCTTAACTAGCAACTCTTATGAACCAACTGATAAATTATTCAATAAACTATTCAGAGCGCATTTTTGCCAGTAACTATCCATCGGTTTTACTATCCTCCAATTTTTTCTTGAACAAAGAAAAAAAAAACACAAACTCTCGACGAGAACGGACGTGTATTTCTTGTGCTCTTAACAAATTCAATAATTACACTCTCAAATTCAAAATATAATACCATTTTTTCTTGTGTTCACAAAACCTACAACAATTACACTTATAACATGTGCTCAGTGAACTAAATTAAGCTTGCATATATGTAACAATTAAAACTCTATTAATGCACAAAATTATATGTTCATATTATCTAAGCGACAAGAAAAAAAAAAAAAATAAAAAAGAAAGAAAAAAGCAAAAACAAAAACCACAATAAAATTATCACTCATAGAGACAAAAATAAGAACAAAATTATTGTTTTGTGTTGTTATTGATCACTCTTTGTGCTTTGTGCTTCACATCTTGCCGACCATTGACTGTGGTAACAAGCGGTAGTTGTCTTCTTTGCTACTTCGTTTCTTTCTGCGTAAATTGCACTCAGTTTAGTGGACCTACTCTTCCCATCTCTCTATCGGCATTTTCTGAGCTGATGTCGCCGTCTCCCATGCTAACGCGTCAACAGCGAGAGCAGGTTGCTTCACGTAACAATAATAAAACTGAAGCAACGCCTAAACTGCATAGCAGCTGCTCTCTCGGTGTTCAACTTCTTGAGTTAGAAGAACGCATGAAATTGAGTAGAAGAGAAGAACTTCAGCAGTTAGAACAGCGGTTAAAACAACACTCGGACAACCTTCTCAATAGCCTATCAACTGATATCTCGGCAAAACTTGAAAAGCTGGAGTGTGAATTGTCTACCATACGCGACAAATTTGCTGAGTACGAATCCAAAATAATGTTTCTGGAAACTCAAGTTAATGCTCTTAACACTCGATGTGAAGAGTTGGCAGAAGAGCTAATTAAAATCAATACCAGCAACTACAACAACAACAACAGCAACAACAACAACATCTCTAACTGCATTGATTATTCAACCGATGCTGTGCTCTTTGAAGTGCCATTCTCTGAGGGCGAAAATCTCCGAAGCATCTTTAATCTTATCTGCAGATCTTTGGATTTCCTCTCCCCCCAATTAAAAGACATTTTTCGGGTCAAGCCAAGGCCTAATAACAACAGCATTGTCATCATCAAATTTTATACATCTTTTGACCGAAATCGTGTCCTTAAGGCCTTTGGTGACTACCGCAGACGGGCAAAAAAACCCGTAAATCTAAGAGACGACGGGTTTGAATCAAACAATAATGTATTCCTGCATGAGAGTCTTACGGCCGAAACCAGAAAACTTCTGCATGCTGCTATCGCCCTCAAGCGAACTAAAAAAATTTATAATGCTTTTAGTTATCGTGGCTGCGTTTATATCAGACTACAAAAGGGTGAGGAAGGTGTTCAAATTTCGAACTTTACTGAGTTGCAATCTTTATCTAGTGGCGCTGCTGATAATGTCTGATTTGCTTATGGTACATCACTATACAATTTCAATTATTGCGTATTAATTTGTTTTTTATTTCTTATACTATTTCTTATTGCATATTTCTCTTCTCTATCGTTATTTTCGCACTATCAACTTCTCTGTTCCTACTCTGCATATATCTTAACCTTAAATGCTTTTGGTCATTATTCTAAATTATATAATCTTATATGACTAGTGTGGATGGCTCTGGTTGTTACGCTTGCGAGAATCATTAAACTGTAATTGAAGTTATGAGTAAACGGCACCCAGGTCTCAAAATCGTTCACTTTAATGCACGAAGTCTTAATGATTTTAAGTTGGACTGTATTAAATACGTTTTTGCAGATTCTTCTGTCGATATCATATGCGTCACGGAAACCTGGTTTAATGAGGACGTTAGTGATTCATACTTCAACTTACCTAGTTTTAAACTTTTCCGTCATGATAGAGCAAATAGAAGAGGTGGAGGGGTCGCGATATATTGTAAGGAAAATCTCAATGTTAAATTCTTAAGTAAGTCCAATGGATCCGAGGTCGAATTTTTAAATATTGAAATATGCAGTAACGTAACTAAAATTTTTGTCTCATGTATTTATAGTCCAAGTCGTAATTGCAGTTTGGAACCTGTCTTCTCTTCCATCTCTAGCTATGCTATAGATTTTCAGCACTTAGTTTTGTGTGGTGATTTCAATTTAAATCTATTAAACAATGATAACCTTACTCAAAATTTCTTGGATAGACTAACTGAAGTAGGACTACATGTTGTGAACACTATTATGCCAACGAGGTTTTCAAATAACGCTAGCCCCAGCCTGTTAGATATATTTGCAATTTCTGACGCATCGTCTATCTCGCTTTTTGATCAAATCCCTTTTCTATCCGACCACGATCTAATTTTTTGCATATTAAACGTAGACGTCTCACATTCTCCCTCTGAAACTTTTTTTACATACCGTAACTTTAAAGCCATAGATTATGTCTCACTTATGAATGACTTATCTGTCATAAATTGGACTGACTGCTGGTACCTTACTTCAGTCAATGAAAAATAAGCCTTTTTTACTGATACCATGACTAATCTCTTCAATACTCACGTTCCACTATGCACCCGTCGGGTTACCAATAGTACTTGTCCTTGGTTTTCCCATTCAGTTAAACTGGCTCTAAAAAATCGCAACAAAACTTACAACAAATGGAAACGCTATACCACTGCACTTAACTGGGAGCGGTATAAAAAAGCTAGAAATGAAGCCACTCGTGCCGTCAGACTTTCAAAAAAACTATATTACGTATCCAAATTAAGTCCAAATTTACCATCGAAACAACTTTGGCAAAATCTAAAAGGTATTGGAGTATGCAAAAATGAGTCTGAATATGTCAGATTGATGCTAATTGCCTCAATGACTATTTCGTTTCTAGCTGTGTAGATGATGTGACTTCTTCACCTTATTTTGACGAAAGCACCTCAGTTCCTTCGAATGAATTTAGTTTTGTACCAGTAAGCGAACTTGATGTAGCACGGTGTATTAAAAAAATCAAATCAAATGCTATCGGGGAAGATGGAATATCGATTAGATTTCTTAAACTAGTACTACCACATGTGCTTAGCGCCCTTGCGCATATAATAAACCACTGCTTCACTTCCGCAAGTTACCCTGAGATCTGGAAAGTGGCTACTATTATTCCCATTGCAAAGAAAAAGCTTGCTAGTGAACCCTGCGATTTTCGACCTATAAGTTTGTTGTCCTCAGTGTCGAAGGTGTGTGAGGGTCTCGTGGCAGAGCAAATCAATGGCCACATTAATTTATATAACCTCATGTCCGAGCATCAGTCGGGGTTTCGACCAGGGTACAGCTGTTCGACTGCGTTGGTTAAAATTATGGATGATATTAGAGTTTCTTACGATATGCGGCATTTGACATTGCTGCGCTTACTGGACTTCTCTAAGGCATTCGACACTGTGAACCACTCACTACTCTGCAAAAAACTTAAGTTCTATTATATATTATACCGGCTTATACTTCAATAATGTTGAATTTCCTCGTCTGTTTGCTGATTGGTAGCAGTAAATTTAATTAATTTGTTTGGGACTCTTATACGAAATGTGTGAGATCAGTTGGCTGGTCACTACTCGAATGACGCAGCTGTCGCTCTGCCTATTTTTCATAGGTGATTTTTTTTTATTTCTTTTAACTTTATTGCTCAGGTGGGGTTCTTGTTGTTGGTGGGTGGGCGGTGCGTGATCGTCTCTCTCCAGGTTTCTTGACTCGGACTATAACTGGAGATACGAATGCTTCCACCCTGTAGGGCCCATCAAAATGTGGTGCAAGCTTAGCTACAAATTTGTCGATGGCTTTGGATAGTGGGTGTTGTTTAACCCACACGAGTTCTCCTACTTTCGGCTTCCAATCTCGGCGTCTTAGGTTGTAATGTATTGCTTGGGCTTGGGCCGCCTGTTCCATATTAATTTTTACGATTTTCAATATGCTTTTCAGTCGTTCTACTCGTTCGTTTACTGTGAGAATCGCGTGACCTGTGACTATAGTGTTTTCATCGAATAGGGCATTGGGTAGTCGGGGTTCTCCTCCTTCTACTACAAATGCAGAGCTGTATCCGGTGAACTCTGACTCACTTGTATTATAAGCCAATGTCAATTCTGGGAGTAGCTCATCCCACGTGCTCTTTGCTCTTCGGTATACTGTGAAATCATCGATTTGATAGTTCGATTGATGCGTTCAGTCGGATTCTCCTGCGGGGTGTAGGGTGCGGTATACCTATGTTGTACGCCGAGACTTTTTAGGTAGTTCTGGAAGCTTCTACTAGTAAACTGGACTCCGTTGTCCGTGATTAATATCTTCGGCACTCCGAACCTTGCCAGGATTAGTTCGCGGAATGCTTTTACATGCTGGTCGCTGATAGCCTTTCGGAGTGGCACCATCTCCATCCGCTTAGAAAACTTGTCCATAAACACTATGAGCATGGCATTACCATGCCTTGCATTTCGCCGGCTGGACGTTGCTGGCTTACCTTTAATCGTTGACAAATTTTGGATCCTCGTACATACTGGTTATGTGGCGAAACATTCCAGGTAAATAATACTTGTTGGTTATTCTTGCTATTAATTTAATTTATTAATTTAGCCAAACAAGGCAATATACTTATTCTAACTTATTTTTCTAACAGGTTGTTGTTGTATTTATTTTTTTTTATTTTTATTTTTTGTTTTTCTCTCCTCTTTCCTTGTTTTAGGTGTAGAGATATGCAATTCTCAGTGGGCGTAATCCGCCCACATGAATCGACACATTTTCAAAATCACGTCAAAAAGAAAAGACAAGAAGAAGAACGAAGGGGGAACTTATATACTAAGCTTACATACTAGCAGATTTTATACACATAGTAAAAATATGTATTAATTTTTAATACTATGCTAAAATATTATTAAGATGGAAAGCTGAGTGGGAGAACAACTAAATTTTGTTTAGGTATGGGTGGTAGACGGCAATGTAAGAAGAGGCATTTGGATATGAGAGAATAGAGTTAATATTACAATGCGGTGTTTTACTTATTTAACATTAAAATTTTTGATTTACAATTTTTCTACAAATGCTAGATCAAGGAAATAGAAAAGGGGTCAGAATGGTGAAAAGGAATTGGAGAAGATTCTGAAGTGAATTGGTGTTTAATAAGGGGGTAGTTATGTAAAGGAAAGTGATTTGGAAAGAGAACGCTTGAATCTAAATTTCGATATTGGCGGTGTATAATGCTCGCTGATATTATTAAATATTTTACAACATCTATTCAAGGGCTCGTTCAATGCGTAAATAGTGTTGCGATGCGATTCTTTTAACAATTTTGTATACCTTGTTCGCCTTATTGGTTCATTAAATAGTACCTTGCTCGAGATGTATTCGCTATCGATGTTACCAGTAATAACATCGAATGTAAAGCATGAGCAAAGTAATATTCTCCTTGATGACAGCGACATTAAATTGAGGATTTTAAGTCTACTCTCGTATGGTAGTAAATTTGTATAGTCACGAGGATCGTATAGGTCTCTCAATGCAAAAAGCAAGAATTGTCTTTGAATAGATTCTAGCCTTTCACTATGCACTACAAAAGCTGGGTTCCAAATTATGCAACAGTATTCTAAGATTGGTCGTACTAATGTGCAGTATAAGGTTTTAGTTACCCAAAGGTTTTTGAATTTTGAATTGTCTTCCGTATTCCCAGATGGTCTGTTGTGGGCGCATCGTGATTCTCTTTCATTACCCGCTCATGGAGGTAGTTTGGCACACATAACATCCATGGTGTTCAGTTCCCATCGCCGATGGTTCTGGAAAAGTGGCGGTACAGCCTGTCATCTTCCATGCTATACTCTTGAAGCCTTTCTGGGTCAGCTTCTATCTCGCTGATGCGATTCTTATACCAGACACCTAGTTTTACATCGCACTGTTCGATGGTGCAGCCACGTACCTTTTCGATAGGCTGTCAGGATAGTGCGTCGGCCACAACATTCTGTTTCCCTTTCCTGTACTGGACGTCAAAGGAGTATTGTGCAGCTCCAATGTCCTTCTTGCTATATGGCCCGAAGGGCTCTGAATAAAATTGGGTCATTTGAGCGAGAGGTGGTCTGTAATGACCGTGAACAAAAGGCTGAACAAGGCAAAAATCCCCACATCTTATGCAGTGCGCCGATCTGCGTGTGTGTTGGGTCCAGGAAATTTTTGACTTTATCTATAGCCGTGTCTCGGGAGTTCTGATCTGGTCTGCGTGTGACTTGGCCTGTCCATATTTTCGTAGTCGCCAGCTAGGCTGATTAGTTCTGCTAGATTCACGAACTCTGCGTTTAACATATAGCTGGAGTTCATGGCTACTGTTACGGTAGATTCTCTCTTACCGTTTCTGTTTACTCAGATCGGTGTGTCGCAGATTCTGTAAGGCAGTGACGTAGTCCTTGAATCTTTCGCCTGGTAATTTTTGGCGCTGATGTAATTTGTCCTCCAATCGTTCAAAGAACGGTGCCGGTTGAAAAAAACCGAGGAAATCAGCTTTGAAGTCCACTCAACTTCTCCAATACTGATTGTTGTTTTGATACCAACTCAGTTCTTAGCTCTGCAACGACTCCGGCATTGTTTCTGGTGATAAGTCAATGTTGAACTTGTAGACCTCTACTCGCTCTATAAATGCAAGAGGGTCCTCGTCTCTCTGGTATTTAACTTGTATTTCACCTTGTGTCGTGTTCTGATTGCCTGCCACCGTGAGATCTGGTGATGGTACTGTCAGATGTACCAGCGAAATAGTGTTCACGGCATTAGGTGTCGGTGGTCCTGGTGAATTTCCGCGCTTGTGCTTCGCTTCTAAGTCTACCAGAAGCTTTTCTTCATCCGGGGATAGCTCACTTTCGTTCTCCAAAGCTGCGAAGCGCTTTCTTATTTCTTCTACTGAGCCTTCCGCTTCAAAGTGAAACTCACAGTAGTTGAGCAGATCGTCGCGTCGTAGCGAATAAATCCAAGCCGTTTTCACCATTCTGTTATTTTATTTTTAATTTAATTTTCCCTTTATATTTTCCGTCTAAAGTCTTAGTCCTTTTTTTTCTAGCACCTTCTGTGTTTTCAAATTCACTAATTTGCATTTTTTGCCTTCGTTCCGCTCGTATATTTAAAACTTTATTACTCCTGATTTTTCGTTTAAAACCGTTTCACCGCCATTTTAATGCCTTGTGCACGTATTCTTGGCTTTACTTGTTCTCTAACTATTCTGTACGGTATCTGCTTGGGTGCCATGCAACGAATCTCCAGGTCTTCTGGGTCTTTAACTGAGATGGGCTTGCCGGATTCCGAGGTCCAGTACAATATTTGTAATAAATAAAGAGACATACAGTAATAGTTTGACGTTTCCTTCCAATATTTTAAATAATACGATGGCGAGAATAGCCGTGCCATGTGACTTCGTTAACTGCTTTCCTGCTGCTCTTCTGGTGGTGGTAGTAATCGACGTGGCAACTGGTAGGTGTCTGGAGGATGGTCCGTAGGTGTCGAAATATCGTATCGTGTTTTTAGTAGTGTTTCTATGTGTTTTTGGGCAGTGGGGGCCCGTTAGCAACTCCCTTTTGGTCGCGTGTATTCTCCGTGATGGTTCGTCAGCAACTCCATTTTTCATTTCTTATCAGCAAGTCTATGACTCTATTGCTGGTCATTGTTCTTCTACTTCTTCTGTGATCAAGCATAGCGCTATGCTGTCGCTCTCGTTCTCATCTCCTATACTTCTTTGCATGTTACTCTGTTCATCTGTCGTGCTATGCTGCTGCATTGTTTCTCTTATACTTCAATCAAATTATTCCACTCAATTGTCTACTCTTATGGGTAGCGCTATGTTGTCGCTCTGGTCTCGTTGGTTGCTTTCCTAACGTGGCTCAATATTCTATGCTTGTATGTATGCAGTGCTGTATGGCTGTTCTCTAGCTCTTTTCTAATTAATAATCTCACTCATTATTTTGCTTTTGTGTATAGCACTATGTTGCCGCTCTTGTCTGCGTTGATTGCTCTCTAGTATGTAGAGATGTACTGCAGTATTCTGGCTCTCTTCTGCTTAAATTATGTAGGCGACGTGTTATTCTCGTAATCGTTTGTATGCGTACATTAATGTCAGCACAGGGTGCGTTTCTTAATCTTAACAATATAATTTCTTTACATTCAAATGATTTGTATTATATTTTCTTAATAATAATTTATCTGTCTTATATTAAATAATATAAAATAAGTACCGGCATGTAAGTAATTTAAGTGTAACTGAATAAAAAAAGGTAAGTAATGTAACAGGTAAGTAATGTAACAAGTAAGTAATAATAAGTGCTGTAAGTACATAATTAAAAAAGGTAAGTGTGGGTAAAAAAAAGGGTAAGTGTAAGTGAATAAAATAATGTAAATTATATTTTAATTCAAAATTTAGTAAGGTAATATAATAACATAAGAAAATTAAAATTCAATGATTCATACTTAGTGAATATAGTTATAGATAAAACAAGATATAGTTCCGTTAGGATGTGTTTTTACACTTTTACAACACAAACACACTTTTACCTGGTTTGATTGCTATATGTTTATTAATTCTATTAATTCTAATAATAATTAATTAAGTTAGTATACAGCCAAGTTTTTAAAGCAAAATTGAACAATTTAACTCAGCAGTTTGGGTGCAAGTTACTCAAACTGTGGTTGACCTATGTTTTGATTGAAACTAGCTTATTTAAATATTTTCTTGCCAAATCAATTATTGCGACATTAAATTGCAATAATTGAACGTTAAGTTTGACCTAATTTTTGTGAGCGTGCTGCATTTCGCAAGTTAATGCCTGTTTTGCAATCAATCAACAATATATATATATGTTTTTTTTGTTGATTTCATCATGTTTATTTTACGCTTGCTGGTGCCAGTTGGAAGATCCAAGTTTCGTCAGATTGTGCTCAGCTTTGTCCTTCCAATGAAGATGCGGCCGTCTTTTTTGTGTTGACAGCAGCTGGGTACCGGATCGACTATTTTCTACGTTGTAACGTCGTCTTCCATACGCTCAACATGACCTAGCCAACGAAGCCGCTCGATTTTTATGCACTTTACTATGTCGATATCGGCTTATAACTCATATAGCTCATCGTTCCATCTTATTTGGTACTCGCCATTGACGCAGATTGGTCCGTACATTTTAATCTAATCTAATTGAGAAGCATATCTTTCTCTCGAAAGCACCTAAAGTCTTTTCATCAGAGCTAGTCAACGTCCAGGTTTGTGCTGCATATAACAGGAGGGGCATAATCGAGCCGTCGAGAGAGGGCTCTGCTTATCAATTGCTCTCAATGTAAATGATTCAAAGAACAGCAAAAATTTTAAATTAAAAAAATTAATGTAATTTACTATGTAAATCATGTAAAGAACAACAAAAATCAAAAAAGCAACGCAAATGATTACGAGTACAATAAAAATGAAAATTAAAAACATTCTATTACAACAACCTTCAGTTCTTACTTATTCATATGATAAGTCAAAATGCATAAATAGACAATCACACAAAATGGGTGCTTTCGTTCACAACTTTTTGCATTTTAAAAAAATGCATTTACAATTATTTTCTATAAATAATATGATTTACTTTTTACCTTATAACAACGTTTTTACGACTAAATTATTACTTAAATGTATTTATAATCGACTAAATAAATATTTTTCAGAACGAATTTACCGAAGGAAGTAATGGCTTTTCCAGATTTTGAAATAGGCAATCACAAAAAATCATATATTCAATCACAATGTATGCTTGATTACTTAGAACTGTATGTGAAGCATTTGCACCTGGATGCGTATATTCGATTTTTTAATTATGTGGTTAGAATAAGACCAAAAAACAACGTCTGGCAGGTAATTTTATGTTTTCAAGTAATAACTTACTAAAAATATACTTGCATGCCAAAGTAGCATAATATCCAGGATGGTGGTTGATCTTTTTTGATAAAAAGGGATAAAAAAAAAGAGTTTATAGCGTAAATAAATTGATTTGGATTTTTGGAAATCCGCCGCTTGTGTTTGGTATGGAAAAGAATTTATATAATTTAGCTAAAATTTCTAAAATTCAAGTGTTACACTAAAATGACCCAAAATATGACATGTGTAGTAATTTTAGCAGAGAAGAATGAAAAATCAATCAAAATAAAATCTTGTTCAATATAATACAAAATGTTGCTCAGTGTAGTTTACTTAGAACATCATCTTTTTTTAGGTCTCATACATTTCATCATAAATTTTACTAGCGCATTGATCTTTTCAATACATTATATGTATTAAGCTTATCTGCTTTTTCTGTCTTTTATCTTAAATTTTTAGAAAGTGAACAATTTGATCGAAAAATTAATGTTTAACGTTTATAAACCAAAATCAACACCTATTTTAATAATTACACAAAAAAAACACCTAGTTTATTTCTACACAAACTTGTAGGAGAATGTGTTAAGAATATAAGGCGAAAGAAAATTGTTTGAATAAAGCGTTTTATTCAATTGAAATCAGTTTGATGTTAACTTCTTTCTTAACTAGCAGCTCTTATGAACCAACTGATAAATTATTCAATAAACTATTCAGAGCGCATTTTTGCCAGTAACTATCCATCGGTTTTACTATCCTCCAATTTTTTCTTGAACAAAGAAAAAAAAAACACAAACTCTCGACGAGAACGGACGTGTATTTCTTGTGCTCTTAACAAATTCAATAATTACACTCTCAAATTCAAAATATAATACCATTTTTTCTTGTGTTCACAAAACCTACAACAATTGCACTTATAACATGTGCTCAGTGAACTAAATTAAGCTTGCATATATGTAACAATTAAAACTCTATTAATGCACAAAATTATATGTTCATATTATCTAAGCGACAAAAAAAAAAAAAAAAAATAAAAAAGAAAGAAAAAAGCAAAAACAAAAACCACAATAAAATTATCACTCATAGAGACAAAAATAAGAACAAAATTATTGTGTTGTGTTGTTATTGATCACTCTTTGTGCTTTGTGCTTCACATCTTGCCGACCATTGACTGTGGTAACAAGCGGTAGTTGTCTTCTTTGCTACTTCGTTTCTTTCTGCGTAAATTGCACTCAGTTTAGTGGACCTGCTCTTCCCATCTCTCTATCGGCATTTTCTGAGCTGATGTCGCCGTCTCCCATGCTAACGCGTCAACAGCGAGAGCAGGTTGCTTCACGTAACAATAATAAAACTGAAGCAACGCCTAAACTGCATAGCAGCTGCTCTCTCGGTGTTCAACTTCTTGAGTTAGAAGAACGCATGAAATTGAGTAGAAGAGAAGAACTTCAGCAGTTAGAACAGCGGTTAAAACAACACTCGGACAACCTTCTCAATAGCCTATCAACTGATATCTCGGCAAAACTTGAAAAGCTGGAGTGTGAATTGTCTACCATACGCGACAAATTTGCTGAGTACGAATCCAAAATAATGTTTCTGGAAACTCAAGTTAATGCTCTTAACACTCGATTTGAAGAGTTGGCAGAAGAGCTAATTAAAATCAATACCAGCAACTACAACAACAACAACAGCAACAACAACAACATCTCTAACTGCATTGATTATTCAACCGATGCTGTGCTCTTTGGAGTGCCATTCTCTGAGGGCGAAAATCTCCGAAGCATCTTTAATCTTATCTGCAGATCTTTGGATTTCCTCTCACCCCAATTAAAAGACATTTTTCGGGTCAAGCCAAGGCCTAATAACAACAGCATTGTCATCATCAAATTTTATACATCTTTTGACCGAAATCGTGTCCTTAAGGCCTTTGGTGACTACCGCAGACGGGCAAAAAAACCCGTAAATCTAAGAGACGACGGGTTTGAATCAAACAATAATGTATTCCTGCATGAGAGTCTTACGGCCGAAACCAGAAAACTTCTGCATGCTGCTATCGCCCTCAAGCGAACTAAAAAAATTTATAATGCTTTTAGTTATCGTGGCTGCGTTTATATCAGACTACAAAAGGGTGAGGAAGGTGTTCAAATTTCGAACTTTACTGAGTTGCAATCTTTATCTAGTGGCGCTGCTGATAATGTCTGATTTGCTTATGGTACATCACTATACAATTTCAATTATTGCGTATTAATTTGTTTTTTATTTCTTATACTATTTCTTATTGCATATTTCTCTTCTCTATCGTTATTTTCGCACTATCAACTTCTCTGTTCCTACTCTGCATATATCTTAACCTTAAATGCTTTTGGTCATTATTCTAAATTATATAATCTTATATGACTAGTGTGGATGGCTCTGGTTGTTACGCTTGCGAGAATCATAAAACTGTAATTGAAGTTATGAGTAAACGGCACCCAGGTCTCAAAATCGTTCACTTTAATGCACGAAGTCTTAATGATTTTAAGTTGGACTGTATTAAATACGTTTTTGCAGATTCTTCTGTCGATATCATATGCGTCACGGAAACCTGGTTTAATGAGGACGTTAGTGATTCATACTTCAACTTACCTAGTTTTAAACTTTTCCGTCATGATAGAGCAAATAGAAGAGGTGGAGGGGTCGCGATATATTGTAAGGAAAATCTCAATGTTAAATTCTTAAGTAAGTCCAATGGATCCGAGGTCGAATTTTTAAATATTGAAATATGCAGTAACGTAACTAAAATTTTTGTCTCATGTATTTATAGTCCAAGTCGTAATTGCAGTTTGGAACCTGTCTTCTCTTCCATCTCTAGCTATGCTATAGATTTTCAGCACTTAGTTTTGTGTGGTGATTTCAATTTAAATCTATTAAACAATGATAACCTTACTCAAAATTTCTTGGATAGACTAACTGAAGTAGGACTACATGTTGTGAACACTATTATGCCAACGAGGTTTTCAAATAACGCTAGCCCCAGCCTGTTAGATATATTTGCAATTTCTGACGCATCGTCTATCTCGCTTTTTGATCAAATCCCTTTTCTATCCGACCACGATCTAATTTTTTGCATATTAAACGTAGACGTCTCACATTCTCCCTCTTAAACTTTTTTTACATACCGTAACTTTAAAGCCATAGATTATGTCTTACTTATGAATGACTTATCTGTCATAAATTGGACTGACTGCTGGTACCTTACTTCAGTCAATGAAAAATAAGCCTTTTTTACTGATACCATGACTAATCTCTTCAATACTCACGTTCCACTATGCACCCGTCGGGTTACCAATAGTACTTGTCCTTGGTTTTCCCATTCAGTTAAACTGGCTCTAAAAAATCGCAACAAAACTTACAACAAATGGAAACGCTATACCACTGCACTTAACTGGGAGCGGTATAAAAAAGCTAGAAATGAAGCCACTCGTGCCGTCAGACTTTCAAAAAAACTATATTACGTATCCAAATTAAGTCCAAATTTACCATCGAAACAACTTTGTCAAAATCTAAAAGGTATTGGAGTATGCAAAAATGAGTCTGAAATATGTCAGATTGATGCTAATTGCCTCAATGACTATTTCGTTTCTAGCTGTGTAGATGATGTGACTTCTTCACCTTATTTTGACGAAAGCACCTCAGTTCCTTCGAATGAATTTAGTTTTGTACCAGTAAGCGAACTTGATGTAGCACGGTGTATTAAAAAAATCAAATCAAATGCTATCGGGGAAGATGGAATATCGATTAGATTTCTTAAACTAGTACTACCACATGTGCTTAGCGCCCTTGCGCATATAATAAACCACTGCTTCACTACCGCAAGTTACCCTGAGATCTGGAAAGTGGCTAATATTATTCCCATTGCAAAGAAAAAGCTTGCTAGTGAACCCTGCGATTTTCGACCTATAAGTTTGTTGTCCTCAGTGTCGAAGGTGTGTGAGGGTCTCGTGGCAGAGCAAATCAATGGCCACATTAATTTATATAACCTCATGTCCGAGCATCAGTCGGGGTTTCAACCAGGGTACAGCTGTTCGACTGCGTTGGTTAAAATTATGGATGATATTAGAGTTTCTTACGATATGCGGCATTTGACATTGCTGTGCTTACTGGACTTCTCTAAGGCATTCGACACTGTGAACCACTCACTACTCTGCAAAAAACTTAAGCTCTATTATATATTATACCGGCTTATACTTCAATAATGTTGAATTTCCTCGTCTGTTTGCTGATTGGTAGCAGTAAATTTAATTAATTTGTTTGGGACTCTTATTCGAAATGTGTGAGATCAGTTGGCTGGTCACTACTCGAATGACGCAGCTGTCGCTCTGCCTATTTTTCATAGGTGATTTTTTTTTATTTCTTTTAACTTTATTGCTCAGGTGGGGTTCTTGTTGTTGGTGGGTGGGCGGTGCGTGATCGTCTCTCTCCAGATTTCTTGACTCGGACTATAACTGGAGATACGAATGCTTCCACCCTGTAGGGCCCATCAAAACGTGGTGCAAGCTTAGCTACAAATTTGTCGATGGCTTTGGATAGGGGGTGTTGTTTAACCCACACGAGTTCTCCTACTTTCGGCTTCCAATCTCGGCGTCTTAGGTTGTAATGTATTGCTTGGGCTTGGGCCGCCTGTTCCATATTAATTTTTACGATTTTCAATATGCTTTTCAGTCGTTCTACTCGTTCGTTTACTGTGAGAATCGCGTGATCTGTGACTATAGTGTTTTCATCGAATAGGGCATTGGGTAGTCGGGGTTCTCCTCCTTCTACTACAAATGCAGAGCTGTATCCGGTGAACTCTGACTCACTTGTATTATAAGCCAATGTCAATTCTGGGAGTAGCTCATCCCACGTGCTCTTTGCTCTTCGGTATACTGTGAAATCATCGATTTGATAGTTCGATTGATGCGTTCAGTCGGATTCTCCTGCGGGGTGTAGGGTGCGGTATACCTATGTTGTACGCCGAGACTTTTTAGGTAGTTCTGGAAGCTTCTACTAGTAAACTGGACTCCGTTGTCCGTGATTGATCTTTTTTGATAAAAAGGGATAAAAAAAAAGAGTTTATAGCGTAAATAAATTGATTTGGATTTTTGGAAATCCGCCGCTTGTGTTTGGTATGGAAAAGAATTTATATAATTTAACTAAAATTTCTAAAATTCAAGTGTTACACTAAAATGACCCAAAATATGACATGTGTAGTAATTTTAGCAGAGAAGAATGAAAAATCAATCAAAATAAAATCTTGTTCAATATAATACAAAATGTTGCTCAGTGTAGTTTACTTAGAACATCATCTTTTTTTAGGTCTCATACATTTCATCATAAATTTTACTAGCGCATTGATCTTTTCAATACATTATATGTATTAAGCTTATCTGCTTTTTCTGTCTTTTATCTTAAATTTTTAGAAAGTGAACAATTTGATCGAAAAATTAATGTTTAACGTTTATAAAACAAAATCAACACCTATTTTAATAATTACACAAAAAAAACACCTAGTTTATTTCTACACAAACTTGTAGGAGAATGTGTTAAGAATATAAGGCGAAAGAAAATTGTTTGAATAAAGCGTTTTATTCAATTGAAATCAGTTTGATGTTAACTTCTTTCTTAACTAGCAGCTCTTATGAACCAACTGATAAATTATTCAATAAACTATTCAGAGCGCATTTTTGCCAGTAACTATCCATCGGTTTTACTATCCTCCAATTTTTTCTTGAACAAAGAAAAAAAAAACACAAACTCTCGACGAGAACGGACGTGTATTTCTTGTGCTCTTAACAAATTCAATAATTACACTCTCAAATTCAAAATATAATACCATTTTTTCTTGTGTTCACAAAACCTACAACAATTGCACTTATAACATGTGCTCAGTGAACTAAATTAAGCTTGCATATATGTAACAATTAAAACTCTATTAATGCACAAAATTATATGTTCATATTATCTAAGCGACAAAAAAAAAAAAAAAATAAAAAAGAAAGAAAAAAGCAAAAACAAAAACCACAATAAAATTATCACTCATAGAGACAAAAATAAGAACAAAATTATTGTGTTGTGTTGTTATTGATCACTCTTTGTGCTTTGTGCTTCACATCTTGCCGACCATTGACTGTGGTAACAAGCGGTAGTTGTCTTCTTTGCTACTTCGTTTCTTTCTGCGTAAATTGCACTCAGTTTAGTGGACCTGCTCTTCCCATCTCTCTATCGGCATTTTCTGAGCTGATGTCGCCGTCTCCCATGCTAACGCGTCAACAGCGAGAGCAGGTTGCTTCACGTAACAATAATAAAACTGAAGCAACGCCTAAACTGCATAGCAGCTGCTCTCTCGGTGTTCAACTTCTTGAGTTAGAAGAACGCATGAAATTGAGTAGAAGAGAAGAACTTCAGCAGTTAGAACAGCGGTTAAAACAACACTCGGACAACCTTCTCAATAGCCTATCAACTGATATCTCGGCAAAACTTGAAAAGCTGGAGTGTGAATTGTCTACCATACGCGACAAATTTGCTGAGTACGAATCCAAAATAATGTTTCTGGAAACTCAAGTTAATGCTCTTAACACTCGATTTGAAGAGTTGGCAGAAGAGCTAATTAAAATCAATACCAGCAACTACAACAACAGCAACAACAACAACATCTCTAACTGCATTGATTATTCAACCGATGCTGTGCTCTTTGGAGTGCCATTCTCTGAGGGCGAAAATCTCCGAAGCATCTTTAATCTTATCTACAGATCTTTGGATTTCCTCTCACCCCAATTAAAAGACATTTTTCGGGTCAAGCCAAGGCCTAATAACAACAGCATTGTCATCATCAAATTTTATACATCTTTTGACCGAAATCGTGTCCTTAAGGCCTTTGGTGACTACCGCAGACGGGCAAAAAAACCCGTAAATCTAAGAGACGACGGGTTTGAATCAAACAATAATGTATTCCTGCATGAGAGTCTTACGGCCGAAACCAGAAAACTTCTGCATGCTGCTATCGCCCTCAAGCGAACTAAAAAAATTTATAATGCTTTTAGTTATCGTGGCTGCGTTTATATCAGACTACAAAAGGGTGAGGAAGGTGTTCAAATTTCGAACTTTACTGAGTTGCAATCTTTATCTAGTGGCGCTGCTGATAATGTCTGATTTGCTTATGGTACATCACTATACAATTTCAATTATTGCGTATTAATTTGTTTTTTATTTCTTATACTATTTCTTATTGCATATTTCTCTTCTCTATCGTTATTTTCGCACTATCAACTTCTCTGTTCCTACTCTGGATATATCTTAACCTTAAATGCTTTTGGTCATTATTCTAAATTATATAATCTTATATGACTAGTGTGGATGGCTCTGATCGTTACGCTTGCGAGAATCATAAAACTGTAATTGAAGTTATGAGTAAACGGCACCCAGGTCTCAAAATCGTTCACTTTAATGCACGAAGTCTTAATGATTTTAAGTTGGACTGTATTAAATACGTTTTTGCAGATTCTTCTGTCGATATCATATGCGTCACGGAAACCTGGTTTAATGAGGACGTTAGTGATTCATACTTCAACTTACCTAGTTTTAAACTTTTCCGTCATGATAGAGCAAATAGAAGAGGTGGAGGGGTCGCGATATATTGTAAGGAAAATCTCAATGTTAAATTCTTAAGTAAGTCCAATGGATCCGAGGTCGAATTTTTAAATATTGAAATATGCAGTAACGTAACTAAAATTTTTGTCTCATGTATTTATAGTCCAAGTCGTAATTGCAGTTTGGAACCTGTCTTCTCTTCCATCTCTAGCTATGCTATAGATTTTCAGCACTTAGTTTTGTGTGGTGATTTCAATTTAAATCTATTAAACAATGATAACCTTACTCAAAATTTCTTGGATAGACTAACTGAAGTAGGACTACATGTTGTGAACACTATTATGCCAACGAGGTTTTCAAATAACGCTAGCCCCAGCCTGTTAGATATATTTGCAATTTCTGACGCATCGTCTATCTCGCTTTTTGATCAAATCCCTTTTCTATCCGACCACGATCTAATTTTTTGCATATTAAACGTAGACGTCTCAGATTCTCCCTCTGAAACTTTTTTTACATACCGTAACTTTAAAGCCATAGATTATGTCTCACTTATGAATGACTTATCTGTCATAAATTGGACTGACTGCTGGTACCTTACTTCAGTCAATGAAAAATAAGCCTTTTTTACTGATACCATGACTAATCTCTTCAATACTCACGTTCCACTATGCACCCGTCGGGTTACCAATAGTACTTGTCCTTGGTTTTCCCATTCAGTTAAACTGGCTCTAAAAAATCGCAACAAAACTTACAACAAATGGAAACGCTATACCACTGCACTTAACTGGGAGCGGTATAAAAAAGCTAGAAATGAAGCCACTCGTGCCGTCAGACTTTCAAAAAAACTATATTACGTATCCAAATTATGTCCAAATTTACCATCGAAACAACTTTGGCAAAATCTAAAAGGTATTGGAGTATGCAAAAATGAGTCTGAAATATGTCAGATTGATGCTAATTGCCTCAATGACTATTTCGTTTCTAGCTGTGTAGATGATGTGACTTCTTCACCTTATTTTGACGAAAGCACCTCAGTTCCTTCGAATGAATTTAGTTTTGTACCAGTAAGCGAACTTGATGTTGCACGGTGTATAAAAAAAATCAAATCAAATGCTATCGGCGAAGATTGAATATCGATTAGATTTCTTAAACTAGTACTACCACATGTGCTTAGCGCCCTTGCGCATATAATAAACCACTGCTTCACTACCGCAAGTTACCCTGAGATCTGGAAAGTGGCTACTATTATTCCCATTGCAAAGAAAAAGCTTGCTAGTGAACCCTGCGATTTTCGACCTATAAGTTTGTTGTCCTCAGTGTCGAAGGTGTGTGAGGGTCTCGTGGCAGAGCAAATCAATGGCCACATTAATTTATATAACCTCATGTCAGAGCATCAGTCGGGGTTTCGACCAGGGTACAGCTGTTCGACTGCGTTGGTTAAAATTATGGATGATATTAGAGTTTCTTACGATATGCGGCATTTGACATTGCTGTGCTTACTGGACTTCTCTAAGGCATTCGACACTGTGAACCACTCACTACTCTGCAAAAAACTTAAGCTCTATTATATATTATACCGGCTTATACTTCAATAATGTTGAATTTCCTCGTCTGTTTGCTGATTGGTAGCAGTAAATTTAATTAATTTGTTTAGGACTCTTATTCGAAATGTGTGAGATCAGTTGGCTGGTCACTACTCGAATGACGCAGCTGTCGCTCTGCCTATTTTTCATAGGTGTTTTTTTTTTATTTCTTTTAACTTTATTGCTCAGGTGGGGTTCTTGTTGTTGGTGGGTGGGCGGTGCGTGATCGTCTCTCTCCAGGTTTCTTGACTCGGACTATAACGGGAGATACGAATGCTTCCACCCTGTAGGGCCCATCAAAACGTGGTGCAAGCTTAGCTACAAATTTGTCGATGGCTTTGGATAGGGGGTGTTGTTTAACCCACACGAGTTCTCCTACTTTCGGCTTCCAATCTCGGCGTCTTAGGTTGTAATGTATTGCTTGGGCTTGGGCCGCCTGTTCCATATTAATTTTTACGATTTTCAATATGCTTTTCAGTCGTTCTACTCGTTCGTTTACTGTGAGAATCGCGTGACCTGTGACTATAGTGTTTTCATCGAATAGGGCATTGGGTAGTCGGGGTTCTCCTCCTTCTACTACAAATGCAGAGCTGTATCCGGTGAACTCTGACTCACTTGTATTATAAGCCAATGTCAATTCTTTAGAATCAAAGATTACGACTTAATTAGTGTTAATCACCCCGAAGATAGAGCACATGCAAGGTCATGTGTATTGATAAAGTCTACAATCAAATACTCTACGTGGAGTCCTGTTCAAAAAGCTTCTCTTCAAGTTGCATCCATCAAGGTTATATGTGATACTGGTGACTTAGTCATATCATCTATATACTGTCCGCCTCGCCACAACATTGTGTGGACTGACTATCAACAACTCCTCACGCAGTTAGGCAGCAGATTCGTCATAGGAGGTGATTTTAACGCCAAGCATCCATGGTGGGGTTCAAGGATTATTAACCCTAAAGGAAGAGAACTTTATAAGTGCCTTACTCGCAACAACTTTTCAGTTCTGGCAACTGGCACACCAACATATTGGCCAACGGACCCAAATAAAGTACCTGACCTTCTAGACTTATCTATATACCACGGTATCTCTAGAAACGCATTGGAAATAGTAAGTAGTAATGATCTAAGCTCCGATCATTCTCCAGTTTTAATAAATATTCGCGTTTCTGCACAAAACATTATAAGTAATCGGCAAATAATTACACAACATACTAATATTCATTTATTCCAAACAATATTGGATAATAATATTAACCTTAAAACCAGCATAAAGAGCGAACGCGAGTTAGACAATGCCGTAGAATCTTTTACAAACTTAATTCATGAGGCAGCATTTTTGTCTACTGCTAGCAGTCCGACACAACAGCAAAACACTGGTTTCAATGTTTCAACAGAAATACGGCAATTAATTAATGAAAAAAGGAGATTGCGTAGAATATGGCAGGACAACAGATCTCCAAGAAACAAAAAAATACTTAATAAAGCGTGTAAGTAACTGAAAAAGGTGCTTTATGACTTCAAAAATGACTCCACTGCTAAGTTTCTTGAAAATATTAATTACTCTCAACATGATGAGCACCTGCTTTGGAAGGCCACAAAGTACCTGAAAAGACCTATTAAGCGTATTCCCCCAATCAAACGCGAGGACGGATCATGGTGTCGATCAGATAAAGATATAGCAGAATCTTTCGCTATCCATCTTAAAGACATATTTCAACCTTTTAATATAAATAACTCATCGCATGAAGATAACGTTATTGAATTTCTTGATTCGCCTTGCCAAATGGATCTTCCAATTAAGCACTTCTCGCCAAATGAAGTTAGAAATAAGATAGAAAAATTGAATCATAAGAAATCTCCTGGGTAAGACATGATAAGCGGAAAAGTTGACAAAAACTTAACACGAAAATGCATTATATTCTTAACTTTATTGTTTAATTCCATATTAAGGTTAGATCACTTCCCAACTCAATGGAAATGTTCGGAAGTGGTTATGATACCAAAGCCAAGCAAGCCGGAACAATCTCTGGCATCATACAGACCAATTAGCTGGTGACTTTCTCCAAAATATTCGAAAGAATTTTCTTGCGACGCTTATCACCAATACTGGAACGCCTAAATGTCATTCCTGAATACCAGTTCGGGTTTAGACACAAGCATGGTACTCCTGAGCAATGCCACAGAATAGTGAATGTTATATCCGACTGTCTTGACACCAAAAAATACTGCTCAGCTGTGTTTCTTGACGTTAAACAAGCGTTTGATCGAGTATGGCACCAAGGTCTGTTGTACAAAATTAAAAAAATGCTACCAGCGCCATATTTTCGCTTCTGTAAAAGCTATCTCTCTGGCAGGCATTTCTATGTTAAGGTTAGGAACGACATCTCTGATATGCAAGAAATATTAGCTGGAATACCTCAAGGTAGCGTGCTTGGACCTGTCCTATACACAATTTTTACTTCGGACATGCCAACAACTGATAACGTCACAATAGCCACTTATGCAGATGACACTGCAATAATCGGTGTTCACGAATCTCCCTATACT
The DNA here is from genome assembly GCA_914767935.1 of Coremacera marginata. Lineage (NCBI taxonomy): Eukaryota > Metazoa > Arthropoda > Insecta > Diptera > Sciomyzidae > Coremacera > Coremacera marginata. The sequence goes on along the minus strand of OU612044.1, from coordinate 87,099,974 downwards.
GCATCATCTATTGTACAAAATGAACTTAACCAGATCACAAGCTGGCTTGAAAAGTGGAAAATCATAGTCAATTCAGTTAAATCAACACATGTAACGTTCGCATTAAGGAAAGGAGAGTGCCCACCTGTTAGCATTAGCGGTAAAATTATTCCGAAAAGTGCCTCAGTAAAGTATCTTGGACTAAAATGAGATAGACGAATGACTTGGAAACCACATATCAAAGCAAAACGTACCCAGTTAAACTTGAAAAATCGAAAACTGTATTGGCTCTTGGGTCATAAATCGGAATTATCGCTCAAAAACAAGGTTCGGATTTATAAAGCTATTTTGAAGCCGGTTTGGACATACGGAATTCAATTATGGGGAACAGCCAGAAACTCAAATGTAGAAATACTCGAGAGATACCAATCAAAAACTCTAAGGCTAATAACAAATGCACCATGGTTTGTCTCCAACAATACAATCAAGAGGGATCTAGAAGTTGCTTCTGTTAAAAACGAAATCACCAGATACAGCACAAGATACTTGCAAAGGCTCAGCAACCATTCAAATATATTGGCGATTTCTTTGTTAGATGACAGCGAAGAGACGAGAAGACTCAAGCGTACACATATTTCAGATTTACCTTTTTTAAACTAAATTTGCATAATATTAATCTGTAATATATTCTCATGCATTTCATTGGAAATGTATGATTTAATGTCAATGATTTAATTATCAATTTATTAATAATTTATGATATTTAATATTATAAAATTAGCTTATTGTCTTTAAATAAGACAGATTGCAAATATAAACATAAAAACAAAAAAAAAAAAAAAGGTAGCGCTAAAGTTGAATTATTATTCAAAATCGTATTTATGGTCCGATTTGACTCATATCCAAAATATATATTGGTAAAAGTCAAGAAATTATGTTTGCAAAATATTTTGCCGCTAGGTAGCGTCAGAGCAGAGTTGCGCAACGCACGGTTCAAACAACAACAACAAGAGCTTTCCGAATGCAAAGCTTTACACTCAAAACGAAAAATTGGTAAAGCATAGAAACATTGCCGAATGTTGGTCATTCACAAACCGTTTATTTCTTTATTTTTGCGTTTGTTTCTCGCTGATTTTATTATTTTTTAATTTTTATATTTATATTTTTTTTAATTTTCTTAGTATTTTTTTTTTGTTAACTTTTTTGACTACAATATAAAAATAAAATGCGTAATTTAACAAAAAAGGAAAAACAATTCATTTAAAAAACCATAATATTAATTAAAACAAATAAAATAAAAAAAAGTAACATAAAAGTTGAGCAAAATTATTGACAAACAGATCAGTTTCAATCAAAAATATGTAATAAAAAAAAAAAGAATAAGAAGACGGAGATATATGCAAAAAAATTAATATATAAAAATATGCATTCATTGCAAAATGTGTATAACTTTTTTTTAATTTTTTATTCATTTTTTTATTTTTTTGTTTTAATTTTTTATATTTTTGTTAAAACACTTTATGCGATGCAAATCTTCTAAATAGTCGTCAGTCAATAGATTTCTTTGTTTTGTTTGAATTACTTTCATCAAGGAAAAGCCAACTTCGCATAAATATGAACTGCCAAACATAGAATACAGTTTTAAAATTTCATTTGTAAGAGCAGGATATTTGTCGTACGGTATTGATTTCCAAAACTGAGAACCGTTTTCAAGTGGAAGCATAACATCATTTTGCATTTTTTCTAACTCATTTCTTAAAAATATGGGTTGTTTTTGTATATTGCAGTTTATTGGGTTATCGTGCAACTCTACAAGGCTCTCAATTTTGGAAAAATCCTGAAATCTTTTATCATATTCGGAAATTAAAGTTGATATTATTTTTATATATGGTTCAGTATTAAAATTTATTTGGTTTGAAATTAACAAATTGTTGGTTCTTATCAAATTTGCAAAATTATTATTCATTATATTTTCTTGAAGGATAAGCAATATTTTTTAAAAAGTTTTTACAGCTGACATATGATCAAATATGCACCTATTTTTTCCTTGCAACGTCGTATTCAAATGATTAACAATTTCAGTTACATCTGTTAAGAAAGCCAAATCTAATTGAAACTGAGGATTTTCTAAGGAACTCACTAAGTTCTTACTTTCTACAGATAAATCTCGTTAAAGAAATTCCAAAACCTCATATTTAAGTTCAAAAAGCCTTTTTAAACAATTGCCCCGACTCAGCCATCTTACCTCAGTGTGGAGAAATAGATCTACATGATGTGCGTCAATTTCTTTCAAAAATTCACAAAACTTCCTATGGTTAAGAGCATTTTTCTAGAGCATTTTCATTGCAGGAAAGGAAATGTTGGTATATTTATGCCATTGCTATGTAAAAAACCAACAAAACCAGTTTTTTTACCCAACATCACATTAGCTCCATCGGTGCACACTGAAGCCAGTTTTGGAATACATTCTTGGGGCAATACACTTGTTTTTATAGCTTCATATATTACATTTCCAGTTACATTTCCATGTAGACCAATGAGCCTTAAGACGTCTTCTTTGAATTCAAACATTTCATTTACAGTTCTAATACAGACCATTAACCTACTAACACCTTTTATATAAGTGGTGTCATCAAGGCATATAGAATAATATTTGCATTCAGACATTCGCGTTTTCATTAAATCAAAAATATGATAACTTATTGCTCCAGTGCGACGTGTAATTGTCGATCTTTGCAATGGAACTTTTTCCAAAACATTTATGACTTCTCTTCCCTTCTTACCAAAGCATTCAAATACAAGTTTATTTAGATCTTTAAAAAAAATGCCGTCTTCATATGGTCTGCATTGCTGTGCCAGACCTAGACTTACTACATATGAAGCTTTAACCAATTGTTTTTGTGTCACATTCATTGTAAAATCAATGGCCAAATCAGCATCAGCGCTATCATCCTTATTATTTGTGCTACCGTCAGCTACATCCCACTCATTCACATCATTGCCAAAGAAGTCAGAAAACATTTTTTCAATAAATGAATCTTTTAATAATTGAACAAAATGTTTCCTGACTTCTTCCCCCCTTGAATGAAATTCAGGATGGCAAGAAAGATAATGCCTTCTAAGATTATATTCCTTCATATGTATCTTACCATAGCATACCATACATTGGGCTTCGCAATAAAAATTTTCTGAAACAAGAAATTTTAAACACCAATCCTCATTAAACATATTGAATCATAGAAAGCATACATATAAAAAAGCAGCGAGCAATACACCCTACTCGCTTGAACGCCAAAAGCAAACTATGCATAAAATCAAAACACAGCAGAGAAACAAAAATTTACGCAGTGTACGATCGCAGCGAGCCGATTGCTACTTCGTATGCAAAAACACAAAATTTCACGACGCCCGCGGGCTATGGGAAACCATCAATTGCGCATCACTGCGTCAGAGTCAAACTATTACCAAAAACCATATTTATGATTCGATTCTGTTCATATCATGGCTTTGGTGCAAAAATTCCATATTTTGATATTTTTTCGCGAAGACAAACTTCTCTTTATTGTTCATACATTCATAGGTGAATTTCAAAAAACATTTTTTTCTGTCTCTACTTTTCCAGTTCTTCCGCTCAAAAAACAAGCACAAAAATAAACTGACAAAAATACTTTTAAAACTCCCAGATATATCACCTGTTTTAAAAAAAACAAATTAGAAAAAATTCAATTCTGATTTAGAAGTGCCCCTTTCTTTAAATTTTCCTCCTACTAATATAAATATAAATAATAATGAAATTGACAATCATATCGAACATTTTAACCTCCTTGTTGATTCTGTTACCTTAGCAAATTCCGAAAAATTTGAGTTCAAACATAAAATATTGTTTGTTTCAGAGAATATTCAGAAACTTTTAAAAATCAAACATCCTTTGCAAAAAAAAATTTTTAAATATTTATCATAGGCACTCAAATAGAACCAATGATGAATAAAATTTACTATCATAACAAATCCAGCTCCTCAAAATTTTGATTAAAGAGCAAGCAAAACTTGAGCAAGCCAAAGAATTTTATAAAAAATTAGAAAAAACCAAGCCTGGACCTTCAGCTTATAAACAAATTTTCAATGTTATAGGCAACCAAAAAAAAAAAAATTAGCTTGCACTGATTTATCAATAAATGGTTCTGTAATTCTTGATGATTCTGATAAATTAGAAGCTTTTAGGCAACATTTTGAACAAGTTATTATCGAAAATATTCCAAATCGATCTGACATATCCGAAATAAAAAATTCTAGTTCTACGTTTTTCAAGACTTCCCTCTAGTATATATATTTTTAGTGATAGACTTACTTCTCTTTTAAACGAAGACAGTTTTCACTTCATCAATTCCGAGTGTCATACTGAAATCTTGAAGAGTCTCAATAATAAAATATCGGTAGGTTTAGATAACATTTCTTATTTTATTATCAAAAGACTTCCTACTAATCTTTAATTATTGTGTAAATTATGGTTATTTTCCTGAAAAGTGGAACATTGCCAAAATAATACCCATCAAGAAGAAACCTAAAAGCGCAGACATAAATGACTTTAGACCTATTTCAATGCTTTCTAATTTAGGGAAAATTCTAGAACATATAAGACGTAAAATTAATTTAAATCTTGGTGATGAGTATATTTCACCCTTTCAATTTTGTTTTAAAAAAGAACATTCTACTGTTCACGCTTTACTAAAATTCCATGATGATGTTTTGCGTAATCTTCGACAAAAAAATGTACTGTTGCGGTTTCTTTAGATATCGTGAAAGCTTTCGATAGATCTTATGATGATGGTATTATTTATAAATTAATTGAACTTGGATTCAATCCTTATTCCATCAACATTTTTTTTCGTAAATTTTTAAATCGTAAATTTTGCATACAATTTTGTGAATCAATATCTGAACTTGGTAATGCAAAGAGCGGCGTTCCCCATGGTTTTGTTCTGGCTCCACACTTTTTTAATATTCTTCTTTATGATTTTCCACATGAGCTCCCTGGCTCAAAAGGTATCTAATCTAGCTCTATGTACTGTTTCAAGACATTTGGGGTATTCGTATCAATACCACCAAATCTGAGGCAATTTTTATAATAAATGCGTCAGGCAAATGTAACAGAAGCGTAGTTTCTGGGAGCAAAAATTTTAACTTTTCTTGAATTGCTCCGAAATTTATTTTGAAAACGATATCATTTTACGATCATTCAACGATTTATCACGTGTTTCAACATAATTTTGCCGTGGACGGACGTGTTATTTAACTACTCTCTGTAAAGAATATTTTTCACGCATAATCTTTGTGGTAATTGAATTAAAGCATCGTTCTAAGCCACTGCAAACAACCTCAGTGAATTATAATTAATTAAATTTGTATTTGTGCTGTGGACTAATTTTATAATAAATTAAAAATATTTAAACTGTAACAATATCAAATAAAAAAAAAAAACTTTAGTAAAATCAACGTCACCGGCCGGTATATAAACAAAGCTCTGCTATAAACTAAACAACCACTCGCACTGTTTAAGTGATACTGCTGCCATTTCCAAGTCTATTTGCAAATCGGCTCATTGTTCATTGTTTCTCTGCTCTTCTGAATGAAATAAATTAAAGTTTGTGCGTGATCATTGCCCGCGCCCGCACTGCAACGACTATCACCTGCACTTGCTTTTTCTCTTCTAAATTATCTTTGGGTGCCTCTCTGTGTGCCCTTGTACCCCTTGCCAACGACGCTTCTCAAATCACCTACCGCTGTTCTTTTGATCTATTGCCGTTTATCTGATATCATCTCTTTCTTGGTATACTTGCTGTTGTTTTGCTTTGCTGCTGTTGTGAGTCACTGCTCCATCTCACATCAAGTCAATGTTGCTGACCCACCGCACAACACACCAACAGTGCGTGCTCAGCTTCACGAACTTGAAGAGTGCCTGAGCAATAACATTAAATCGGAGATTCGTCAACTGGAAGACCGCCTTCTTGCACATAACGACACCTCTTTCAAGAGCCTCTCTGCAGTAATTGTTAACTTGAAAGAGAAGTTAGTATCCCAAATAAACTCTGAAGTGAGTGTCATTAATACTGTCATTAGCGGTCTTGACAATAATATCATCTTGCTCGAAAATCAGATTTGCTTGGTAACTTTTCGATGTGATGAGCTTGAGGAACTGAAATCACATTTCATGAACAACAACAACTGCAAAATCACCTTCACTAATAAATTAACTGATGCTGTGTTATTTCGATTACCGTACTTGGAAGAAGAAAACCTAAAAAGCACTTTCAACAGAATATATCTCTTCATCGAGTTTCAGCCGCCACTAATCAGAGACATTTTTAGGGCCAAACCTAATCAGCGCAACCCTAGCTGTTTAATTATAATTAAATTTTTCTCTTCGTTTGACCGCAACCGCATTCTCAGAGCTTTTAGGGCTTATCGGCGACGAAGTAAGTCAGCTGTAAATCTGAGAGCAGACGGATTTGATCATGGCCACAACGTATACATCCACGAAAGCCTTCCTGCTGAGAATCGCAAAGTTTTGCAAGCCGCTATTGCTCATAAAAGCAAAAACAACATATTTAATGCGTTCACTCTTCGTGGCACTGTGCACATTAGGTTGGAAAAAGATTCTGAAGGCGTTCGCATCAACTGTCTGGATGAACTGCATAAATCAATCTTTGGGCAAAATTCAACTATGTCATCACGGTAGTTAATTTGCTCCTTTTATTTATTTATTAAAATTTTTAAGGTTTTCAATTTTTTTCCACATAATTTCTCATGTTTTTTTATTTTTTTTAAGATTGTTTTAGACATGTTTTATATGGTGTTTATTATTGCTTGTTGTTCGTCTGTCGATGTTGTGTATAGTAGCTACGAATTGTAGCCCATCTAGTGGCGTTGATGATTACCGTAAGGTGTAAATTGATATTTTATGTAAGCAACGCGACGGTCTTTCTGTTGTCTTTTTTAATGCGAGGAGCTTAAACCCTGCTAAGCTTGACTATGTGAAATATGTGTTTGAAAGCTCTAATGTTGATGTTATTTGTGTTTCCGAAACCTGGTTGAATAATGACATTCCCACTAGTTATTTTAGCATTTCTAACTACACACTTAACAGGAATGATAGGATTGGTAAAAAGGGAGGTGGAGTCGCTTTTTACTGTAAATCAAATCTTGAATCAAGGCTTGTATATGTGTCTTGTGATACAGATATTGAGTTTTTAAATATTGAAATCTCTAATAATATCAATGCAAAATTACTTATTTATTGCGTTTATAATCCTAACAGATGATGCAGTCTTGAACCTTTCTTTAGTGATTTTGATTCCTATATTGTTTGTGGTGACTTTAATGTTAACCTGCTTACCAAAGACAACATATCTGACAGTTTGTAACGGCACACTTATTGGTGGGTTCTTGATTTCATGTTTGAAGGTGGCCTTGACTAAGAAGTTGAATCCACATCTGAACATGGGGGCCAGAATTCGCCATGGAAGTGTCGTATGCAAATATGAGTGACATACTGCTCATACCACGGCTGACGCGTTCAAGGTGTGACGGCTGACAGATGACTTTGATAGCGGACACTTTGACTTTTAGCGTCAACATTTTGACTTTTACCGTCAACACCTTTACTGTGACAGTTGACAAAACACTTTGACACTTGACAGATGTCATTGCCAGTTGACACTTTGACTTTTACCGGCAACACGTTTCCTTTGACAGCTGATGGTTTTACTGGTCATTCAAGTCTGACATTTTTACTTCATTCCCATCTGACAGTTTATTACCTTCTTTATCTGACATTTTTTTGGTCATTCAAATATGACATTATTCTTCCTTCATGTCTGACAGTTTTTCTTTTTCATATAAATCTGACGTGCAAAGCTGACATTTCATTTCTACAAAATTCTGACATTTAATTTTATTTAAATTTGCATTTTGTATTTGACATTTTTACTTTTTTCAAATTTGACAGTATTCTCATGCAACCTGACACTTATAAGATACTAAACTCTGACATTTTCCCTGTACTAAAATCTGACATTTCCTTTCATTTAATTCTGACATTGCATCTCATACAAATTTGAAAGTTCACTAATGTTATTTCTGACATTTTTTAAGATAACTAAACTCTGACTGTTTCCTTTTATTCAACTCTGACAGTTTCGAACTTTCAAAGCTGACAGCATTCGCTTACTTAAATTCTGACGTTTCTAGTTTAACAACGCTGACAGTTTAAGATTATTAATTTTTTTTACATCTCTTGTTTATTAACATCTGCTATCTCTCTTGCACTTAATTTTGACACTTTGTACTTGGACAGTTAATCCTTTTCCTTGACAGCTAACAAGTCATCCTTGACAGCTGACAGTATAGTATTTTTTATATTCGACATTTTTTCTTTCTCTTCTTTTGAATTAAATTCTCACAATTCCCTTCATTCCAATCTGACATTCTGTGTAATACAAGTTTGACATTTCTCTTTGCATTTATAATTGACGTTTCCCTCTTAATTAAATATGACATTTCCTGTCACTAAACTTCAGACCTTTCTGTTGAATTGAATTCTCACATTTCCCTTAACTCGAATCTGACAGTGCTGGTTTTCGGAAACTGTCACAAGTACTGGCCAGCTGTCACACTTCGCGTGCGTCCGTGATGATTAGTTCTATTCGGACTTTGCAGGACTGAAAGGGTCACATGGAGTGTGAGCCGTGTGAATATCCCTAATGATCAGACTGACGTGCAAATACCCTACACATTGGACCATCTGTACTTTTGTTGTGTGGTGTGAATGAAAGGTATCGGAAAGGGAAAGTTAAGGAGCCAAGGTATCGAAATGCGCAAATTCCGGCCATAAATGGTTTTTTTCTTTCCTTTTTTCGGAGAACGGCACCGAGGCAACGACGATTTTAGCATACTTCCCGCTTATTTGAGTAAATATCAGGATCCCAAAGAGGCGATGCTCTAACCAAGATGCCAAATGATCTAGATGAAACGAAAACGAAGAGGCGTAAAACTGGACGATAGCTTAGTATTAAGACCCAGGATAAAACTTATGCGGCACAATAGTTTAACAGTTTTTTGTATGAAAAAAATTTTTTTTATGGAAATAAAAATAACCAAATAACATTAAATAACAAAAGCGGGAAAAATTCTGTTTTCTATAAAATTAGCTATTTAAAATGAATACTTGTAGATCAAGTTATATTGAATTCAGTTTCATTAAATCTTCATTTCAATTTTAACCTTTTTATGCCGAGTTTCCATGTGATCTTCTATTATCTTCTAGTATCAAATTTTGTGTAAGAAAGAAATAGCATGTGAGCTCTACTTTATGGCATTGATGAATGTGAGTGTGAAACAGGTATACCTTTTTAATTTTTATATGCTGTGATGCTAGGAGATCGAAAAAGTTCAACTTCTTGAACTTTTGCTATAAAAGTTGATCACATGGTATAAATATGACATTCATTTTTATAGTTGTGGTTTTTGTGCTGTCAAGCTGTCAATTTAATTTGCGCCAATATTAATTGTTTTGAAATAGTACAGAATTACGAATACAAATTGGAAAATAAAGAAAATCAAATCAGGTCAAGAGGTTTGATTTAAAATAAATAAACATTCTTGGTTTTTCTAACCATCCTGTAGCTAAGCAATTAATGGAAATGATTTCCCGACTCGGGAGTATGCAATCTAGAGTTGGACAGAGAGTTCCTAAGCGCATTTATGGAAAGCATCAGTGATTTTTTTCATTAATTTGGTGCTTGGTAGATTCACCAAAACTTATTTTTTAAAACTTTTTTTTACATTTTTTTTCTTGTGTATTTCACTGATGCTGCTGCAGTTGTGGCACATGAATTGGATTACCTGTAACACCTGATGCTGTCTGCACAATAATAATTATATAAAACAATTTAGGGTACGTAGGCAAGAAGTTATTTCAATAAGCACGTCTTGCAATCAGTAAACTTGTAGAAATTGATATATTTATGATTTGTTTACATATTTTGCAAATGTCAAATTTTTATAGGAAAAAGTACATATATGCATCTCGCTCTTTATAGCATGTGTTTTGTGATATGGGATAACATAAGATACTGAAAGATCACATGGAAACGCGGCATTAAGTAATCGAATTAATTGTTTTAAACTTTACAACTGACTGATAGCTTAAAAAAAAAAGAAAAAAAATAAAGTGTAAAACTAAATAAGATTTACAAATTAATTTATAAACAGAGATAAAGACTTTTTTTACTTAGAATAACAATTTAATTCAATACAATTTTTATAATAATTAAAAATAAAATAAAACAAAACTTCTCATTAAAATTAATATTAAAAATTATATTAAAAATAAGTAGAAATAAATTAATAAGATTTAAATAAAATAGAAAACAAGAAAAATAAAATAAAAAAAATAGAATAAACATAACAAAAACAATATAAAAATAAAAGATTTTTTATTTCGAAATAAAATAGAAATAATACTTAAAATACTAATAAAAACTAAAATGTAAAATAAACATTAACAATTATACTAGAAATTAAAATAAAAATTATTTTTTTATAATAAATGATAAAAAAATAAGAAAAAAATTACTTTTGATATATAAAAAAAAAAATAGTTATATGACATATATTGTCTAAAAATAAAAATAACATTAAATACAATTTATTTTTTTCATTTGCACAAATTAAATTAAAAATAAATAAAAATTTAATTTTTTTAAAATATACCATATAGTATTACAAACTAAAAAAAAAACATAAAAATTTAATTTTTAAAAGTATAATAAATACTAAATAAAAATTTTCTCCCGTTCCTTTTGAATAACCCTAGAAGTAAATATATTGGTTTAAAATACAACAAAAAATAAAAATGATGTTCTTTTAGAATGGAACTAAAAAAAAACAGCCCATATTAAGACTATATTTTTTAATATTTTTTTGTATGCACGTAAAATTATTAGTAGGCGAGGGTACACGTGGACGGCCACAACGAACCCCCCACATCTCACTGACCCCCCACATCTCAAACCACCACGTGCAGTCGTGTCCAACCTCGTGTCCGCGGATCACCTGACCAGGGGCGGTGGAGTCGGCTGTAGGAAGCAGGCGACCTTGCAATTAATCTGTGCTGAATTCACAGGGGCGCATTCACCGTGCGCCCTCAAAAATATCGAGCCCGGGCTGCTGCTTCACTTGCCGGCCTTACCGTTTAGCGTTGCCAGACGCAACCTAACTTAAATATTTTGCTTGATTTTATATTTTTGCCGGTGACTCAATTTCCGCCCCGCTACAAATTGGCGCCCAACGTGTTAGGTTTAATGCTTTATTAAGACTAAAATACGTAATGCTATGACAATTGATTGAGAGCGTAACTAATTATTAAATTGTATGTATATGTGTGCATGTGCAAGAGCAGTGTGTATGGTATTATATATACTTTGTTGTTCACTTTACAACACCTTCCCTGAACTACATAGTGTTATTCAACATCATTGCTCGTGTATCTTTTTGCAATACATGATTTTTAAATGCATTTTTTTTTTTTTTTTCTAATTAAACAAATTTGTTTCAAAATAATTTCAGATTTCAAAGTAAGGAATTCATTTCAAAAAAGTACTTAAAATTAAGCGAGGCCAAATTTTTCCACTAGCTCGAGAAGTTTATTGCTTGTAACGCCTTTGGTGAATAAATCTGCCACCATCTCGTTAGTAGGTAGGTATTCAAGCTTGATTTCCTTTTCATCTATTTTTTGACGGTTAAATTTTGCCTTTAAGTCTACATGCTTCGTTCGTGACGAATACGAGTTGTTCTTCGCGACTTGTATTGCGCCCTTGTTGTCACAAAATAAGATCATGGTGTTGACATCTTGTGGAGTGAGCTCCTTCTCTAATCGTTTGAGCCATATTGACTCCTGGATTGCAGCGACCATAGACATAAATTCCGCTTCCGTTGATGATAGTGCGATCGTTTTCTGTTTTCTTGTTGCCCAGGATATTGCCCCAGACTGAAATACGAAAACATATCCGGTTGTAGAGTGTCTGTCGTCTATATCGCTTGCCCAGTCGGCGTCGCAGTATCCAGTAACTGGATTGCTCGGATTTATTGTGTACGTAAGGCCTTTGGCTAAAGACCCTTTTAGGTAGCGCATGACGCGCTTAACTGCTTCCCAGTGTGCCTTCCCAGGATTCGCTGCATATCTGCTCAAAGCGTTAACAGCGTAGCATATATCTGGCCTAGAAATTTGAGCCGCAAATAGTAGGCACCCGATGGCTTGCATATACGGCACTGTGAGCATGCGTTGCCTCTCAGCTTCGTCTTTTGGTGACATGTCGGCAGATAATTTTTGGTTACAGTCCACTGGGGTTGCAACGGGATTGCAGTCGCTCATGCCAAAACGTTCAAGGACCGATGATATATATTGTGATTGGTCGATTTTAATTCCATCTGCGCTGCGCGTGATACGGATGCCCAAAATAGATGATGCCTCTTTCATATCCTTCATTTCGAATTTTGCTGCCAACTCACTCTTGATGCGATTGATTTCGCGTATGCCATTCGAAAAGAGCAGGATATCGTCGACGTATATCGCAACTATCACCATCTTGCCATTAGTTACATTGTAGTAGATACATTGATCAACCTCACTTTGTAAAAGGTCCATTTGAAGTAACTCGTGGTTAAGCGTTTCGTTCCACACACGGCCCGATTGTTTTAGGCCGTAGATGGATTTGATCAGTTTGCATACTTTACCGGAACCGTCGTTGAAACCTTTTGGTTGTTCCATGTACACTTCTTCTTTCAACGAACCGTTTAAGTATGCGCACACAGCATCCATTTGGTGTATTTGCAGATTATACTTTGCGGCCAGTGCCAGTAAAAACCTTATTGACTCGTATCTCGCCACAGGCGCGAAGGTCTCAGCATAGTCGATGCCAGCTTTTTGTAAAAAGCCCTTAGCAACAAGTCTAGCTTTCCGGCGTAGTGGTTCTCCATCAGCATCATATTTGGTTTTGTAAACCCATCGTGCCTTAATAGCCTTCTTTCCAGCCGGTAGATTCGTCATTGTCCAAGTGCCATTCAACGATAAGCTATCGATTTCGGTTTTCATTGCAGCCACCCACTCTTGTGCTATCTCGGATGTAGTAGCTTCTTCAAAAGTCTCAGGGTCGTTCTGAATAAACTGCATTGCGCAAAAATTATACGATTGCATTTGTTTGTTGGCGATTCTTGATGAGCGGCGTACTTCGCCGTCGGGGTCATCATGTGGCTGTAAAACTTCAGTGTTAGCACCTTCTGTAACGTATTCATCAAATATTGTTGCATCAGAGCTTGTTGAAAGGATTTCCGCAGTGACTTCAAAATCTTCTTCTTGGTCTGAAGTGGTTTCATCTAAAGAAGTTCCGTCTGATGTCAATTCAACGGTGCTTGCACTATCTTCCCCTGAATTGACATCTTCGTAAGCGACAATTGAGTCTGGAAAATAGAAATCATTAGTAGTTTTCTCTAATTTTGGAAAATTGTTTTCAAGAAACACAACATCCCTGCTTATGATGATTTCACGGTCTTTCGGGTTGTACAGACGATACGCCTTGGATTCACAGCTGTATCCAACCATTATACATTCAAGAGACTTTGCAGCCAACTTATGGCGTTTTTCCTTTGGGATGTGGGCCATCGCGATACAGCCAAAAACTCGCAAAAACTTCAAATTTGGCTTTTTGCGGGACCAAGCTTCTTCTGGACAGATCTCGTTTCCTCTACATGGCACGCGATTGATTATGTAGGCCGCCGTCACAGCTGCTTCAGCCCAAAACGAATTATCTAGCTTGCTATCGATGAGCATGCAACGTACGCGTTCCATGAGTGTGCGATTCATTCTTTCCGCGACACCGTTTTGCTCGGGTTTGTAGGGGGTCGTCTTCTGGTGAATTATGCCGTTGTCAAGCAGGAACGTTTCAAAAGTTTTGTTGATGTATTCACCGCCGTTATCAGTGCGTAATATTTATATCGTAGTCGAGCATTGGTTTTCACACATCTTTTTAAATTCCATGAATTTACCGAAGACTTCAGATTTTCGCTTAATTGGGTAAACAAAGACTTTTCTCGAAAAATCATCAACAAACGATACCAAATATTGAGCACCAGAGTGTGATTTGTGTTTCAATGGGCCGAGAACATCAGAATGCACTAATTCCAGGAGCTTGTTTGCGCGTGTGCCACTTTCTTTGTTTTTGTTTCTTGTTTGTTTCGCCTTTATACACGTAATGCACTTCGAATTTTTCGGCTTCTCAATTTCGATATCACCAGCAAACTTATTAACGTCTTCAATGCTTTTATTGCACACATGCGCTAATCTACGATGCCATAATTCGAAAGTTTCTTTTGCTATAAAGGCCTTATGTTGTTTTATTTCACATTGTAGCTTGTACAAACCATTTTCAACATGAGCCGTTGCCATTAGTTCTTTGTTTGTGTCGTAAATTCTGCAATAATCGTTTTCAAACACAAGTTTTTTTCCGCATTTCGTCATTCGCTGTACCGATAAGAGATTTGCGCACAATTCAGGTACATACTCAACGTTTTGCACCGTTGCACTTTTGTATTTATTTTTTCCAAACAGAACTAAGTTGGCTTCGCCAGCGCACTTCACAGTCATTTTGTTATTGTTAGCTACTGTAATCGTTTTGTGGTTTATTTCTCGTACGCTATGCAAGTTGTTTTTGTTGTTCGTCATATGACATGATGCGCCCGAGTCGATATACCAATTCTCGTCGTTTGGCTTTGTTTTTCTTTCCATGACTTTTGCGCATGTTTCGGTGCTTTCGTACTCGCTGCTTTCGTCTTCGTTTTTTGCAAATAAAACGGAATCGCTTGATTTTTTTGATGTTGTTTGAACGGTTGCTCTTGGTGTTGTGCTGCTGTTACTTTTCTTATTCGATGCCTTATTTGGGCAATTCTTAGAGAAGTGACCGACGCCTTTACATGTATGACATCTAAACGTTTTCTTGTTGTTTTTGTTGGTGTATAACGCTTTTTCGCGATCATTGCTTTTATCAAATTTAGCATCTTGGAGAAGTAAATTTTTTACCGTATCGACCGTTAACTTTTTGGAATTTTCGACTGCCATAACCATCGGCTTATAATCGTCAGGAAGACCAGCGAGCATTAACGAAGCCACCAGCTCGTCATCCACTTTGAGGCCAGCCGTATTTAATTTCATTGCAGTCATCACCAAGTCGTTAATGTACGCTTGTACCGTGTCATGATCTTTGAGCTTGATATTCACCAACTGTTTCAGCAAATCCACTTTTCTCGTCAGACCAGTGTCTTCATACGCTTTCATGATTGCGTCCCATGCTTCTTTTGAGTTGTTCGCAGCGGCGATGTGGCTATAGTTGCTTGGGTCCAACATTAAGGTGATTTCCGCCAAAGCTCTCTCGTCGTTAGCAGCATCTTTGTCAGTAGACACACCTTTGTCCACAACATTCCAGATACCTTTGATCACAAGGCACGATTTCGCTTGCCTTTTCCATGTGTCAAAGTTTTCACGACCGCGTAACCTTTCTATCGCAAAGGATCCCGCACCAGAGACTACCGAGCTTTGCATTTTTTTTTATTTTGCAACTAATTTTTCCGCGTGGCATAAGCCCATAACCTGTTAGGTTTAATGCTTTATTAAGACTAAAATACGTAATGCTATGACAATTGATTGAGAGCGTAACTAATTATTAAATTGTATGTATATGTGTGCAAAAAATAAATATGGTTTTTTTTTTTGTTTTTAAAATTTGCGAGTGACTGTCTTTCCGCTCCGCTACAAGTTTTATTGATAAAATCAAGGTTGCAGGTATGACAGTCGTAAATTCTTTGAATCCAACTCGATTTGCTCCTAATGTGACGCCTAGTCTAAGTGATGTCTTTATTGTCTCTGATGTTGCCATATTTTCACTTTTTGATCAAATCTCTTTTATTTCAGACCATGTTCTGCTTTCCTGTTCTATTAATTTCTACACAAGCTGTAATTCGTTTATTCACATATCTCCAAACAAGACTTCTTTGTGCATTGAAGGAATTGGTGATGCTCATAAGAGATCACCCAGAGAATTAATTTGAAGATGCAATCTAACAGTGGCAATTTTTCGACAAATTCGGAAGCTTTTGTACTTCCAAACATTATCACAGCTCAACCGAATCGTCAGTTGGATACCTCCAATTGGAAAAGCCCAGCCAATTTACAACTGGCAGATCCAGACTTCTGCAAGCAAGATAAGATTGACATTTTGCTTGATGCCGAATTTCACCTCAGTCTGCTGGTACCTGGTCATATAAGGTTAACAACTACCAGTGCAGTTCTCCAAAACACTTCACTTGGTTGGATTGTGAGCGGAAAATGTGGATCATCTAACCCATGGACAGAATCATTGACATGTGCAGTTTTCGGGATCAAAACGGATACCCATAGCAGAGATGGTCCACTTATCGAGGCGATTGAAAGGTTATGGAAGATGGATGAATTTGAAACAACTGAAAAAAGTGTGTCATTAGCAGAACAACAATGCGAAACACACTTTTTGCAAAATATACGTAAAAATGACCAGGGACGCTTCATCGTAAAAATACTATTTCTCGAAAATCCAGCTGTACTGGTAGAATCAAGGATGACGGCCCACAATCGGTTTCTTGGTCTTGAATGGCGTCTTCAGAGAAACGTGGAAGTTCGAAAACAATACGTGGAATTTATGAGAGAGTACGAAAGATTAGGACACATTAAGAAGGTGAACCTTGACTCAATACCATCCACCAAATACTTCATTCCTCATCATTGTGTACTAAAACCCGAGAGCACCACTACCAAATTGCGAGTAGTGTTTGACGCCTCCGCAAAAACTACGACAGTATATGCATTAAATGACTTGATGCATACGAGACTCACAGTTCAAAGTGAACTGTTCTCAATACTGCTACGTTTTCGTTTGCCGCGTTTTGTTTTCACAACCGATATCGAGAAGATGTATCGACAGATCCTAATACATCCAGAAGATCAACGGTATCAACTCATCATCTGGAGAGAAAATCCAACAGCATAAATTCAGTACTATCAATTAAGCACCGTCACATATGGCACTCAGGCAGCACCATACCTGGCGACCAGATGTCTGCAACAAATCGCAAACGACAACATGCTAAGCCAATATTTGGGAGCTCAAATGTTGCATGACAATTTTTATGTGGATGATGATCTTTGAGGATCAGACAATCTGGCTACAGCCATTGAAATGCAACAGCAATTGATCAAAATACTCAGCACACATTGATTCAATTTACGAAAATGGTGTGCCAATGATCCCAAACTATTGACAAATATTCCACAACATGACCAGGAAGTGAATTTGGATTTCTCTAAGGACAATAATGATTCAATAAAAACGTTGGGCTTACTATGGTTACCTAAGGCTGATGTATTTTGTATCAGAACAACGCTGGATCCTGCGCGGGCAGTTACTAAATGAACAATCAGTTCTGATCTTGCACGATTGTTTGATCCACTGGGACTATAAGTACCCGTAATTGTTAAGGCAAAATTATTCATACAGCATCTATGGCAAGTTACCCTGGGATGAAGCACTACCATCAGATCTCGACGCTACATGGAAAGCATTTCGAGAAAATTTGAGCAACTTAAACAAGCTCAAAATAGGCAGAAACATATTCAAGGGAGAACCGTCATGTTCAACTCAACTACACATCTTTACTCGGTTCACAACTCGCAGCTCGTGTGAAAACAGATTGTCAGATACAAAATCTTACCATTTTCTTTTGGACGGATTCAGAAGTTGTGCTTCATTGGATAAATGCATAATCATCTTTTAATACAAAACTTTTGTGGCAAACAGAGTAGCAAAAATTCAAATACTAACCTCAATGGCGACATGTCAGCTCAAAGGAAAATCCAGCTGACATACTATCAAGATGCTGCTCAGCGAAGGCATTGACTGATAATGCACTTTGGTTCCAAGGACCGATGTTTCCATGAACTATGGCCGCCAAAGTGGTCGAACCATCTGCAAACTCCGTCTGACATTGAAAAAAAAAAAGATACAGCCATATCATTGATCCCTGGGCAAGCAAATGGAGAAAGGATTTATCAAATCAATCACCACAATTCATTTGGCACACTTCAAAGAATCATTAGCTACGTCTTAAGATTTATAAACAATACTAGGTGCAAACAAGAGTCCAGATCGAAATGCACCGTTCTATTGACAATCGAACATGAACATACATTGGCAGTTATCGTCAGGATCATCCAGGCCTATGACTTCAAAGAAGAAATCCAAAACTTGAAGCAGCACAATTAGCTCAAAATTACCGGCTCACTTCATAGTTTATCACCATTTCTAGACGATATGAACATTCTTCGAGTGGGGGGACGTTTAGAAGCAGCTGCACTTCATGGTGCTCCAAGGTGCATGAAGATAACAAGCACTGTGGACTTTAAGCGTTGTTAGGAATCTTGAGGCAACGTTTTTGGCCTATTAAGGGAAAAACAACAGCTCGATCAATTGTTCAGCATTGTATCCGATGTCATAAGGCACGCCCTCAATTATTACAACAAATGATGGGAAACTTGCCTGCTACAAGAGTGACACCATCTCGACCCTTCATAAGCACTGGAGTTGATTACGCGGGACCTTTATGGCTGCATTGTAAGGTCCGAGGAAAAAGGCCAACCAAGGCTTACTTAGCTGTATTCTGTTGTTTTGCCTCCAAGGCAGTTCATCTGGAGTTGGTAACGGAACTTTGAACAGACGCATTTATTGGAGCTCTTAAAAGATTCATAAGTCGTAGAGGTCGCAGTCAAAACTTATACAGTGATAACGCCACCAACTTCATCGGAGCTAAAAATCAATTGGCTGAATTATCATCAGCAATTTACTCATCAAGCGCCCAAGATAAAATTAAGAAAACATGCAATGAGAAGGTTACTTCTAACATACAGTTCCATTGTATTCCTCCCAGATCCCCACATTTAAGAGGGCTGTGGGAAGCCACAGTTAAATCTGCAAAACAACTTTTTGTGTCGCTTGGAAATCGAGGCCATATTGAATTCTAGGCCACTAACGCCACTTTCATCAGACCCTCCTGATCTAGCTGCACTGACGCCAGGTCATCTGCTTATAGGAGAAGCGCTCACCGCCCAAATAGACAGCAGGGCCGACTCAACAAAACTCTCACTGTTGGCACGATGGAATTGGTATCACAGGTAAAACACGATTTCTGGAAGAGGTGGTCCAATGAGTATCTTAATGAACTCCAACAGCGACACAAATGGACATGTCAGACAGACAACATTAAACTAGAGGAACTGGTCCCTGTTATGCGTTGGCCACCAGGCCGAATAGTAGAGGTATATAATGGACCAGATGGAGTGGTACGCGTTGCTGATGTAAAGACAGCAACAGCAACAGGAACATACAAACGTGCAACTCATCGACTCGCTCGACAACCCATAGACACAGATACTGGCACAGACTCAATGGAAGAGGTGACCACAAGAAAACGAAAGGACGAAATGAATGAGGACCCACTAAGCAATAACTACAAGGATAAAACTGTTCCGTTAATCCGGGAATCCAGGTCCATAGAAGGTTCCGACAAATTCAATTCAACAGATGGATTCAAAAGACGACTCGAAAAACATGAGCGACGAATAAATACACAACGAAATGTCAACGACGATCAGGAAGTAGTGTCCAAGAAAAGGCAAAAAAGATCACTAACTGCACTCCAATAACAATTCTGGCGATACTTTTGATGCTACCAATTGTGCTCTGCACTCCAATCAAGATCGAGAAATTTGATCCAGCTTCGGGCATTCATTTTAAACATATATATAAAAATATAGAACCTAGTGATATTTTATGATCTTAAACCATTATTTACTGAAATCGAGTAGTTTACAAATGGCACATACGCCATTCAACTCGTGTGCCAGCAATTGCAGCAAAAACCATTATGTGAAGATCTGGTCACTCAGTTTCTGCATACTGGCAAAGAATTAGCTATGGACAGCTGTTTTTTGACCCCTCATCGTCACAAAAGAGGTGCAATCAATTTTGTGGGAAACGTAGCTAATTCGTTGTTTGGATTGTTGGACTCTGAGTACGCAAATCAAATGTCTGAGGCAATCGCGACTATAGAAACAACGAACAGCAGACGATGATGTTGGTAAAGAAGCAAACATCGATTGTTGATTCAACGATAAACATCATGAAACATGACCAGATCATCGCACAGAAGACCTTCGCAAAATTCGAGAAAAAATTTGTTGAGATAGTAAACATGGTCCAAGAAGGAGAGCAGGAAGTTTACAAAGTTAAGTCAAATATTCCTTTCGCAGGCTCTTAAATTAATGCTCACATCATCAAACATACGATGAATACAATCAGCAATAATCAATGTTTTGATCAATGCTCACCATGGACAAATTAGCCCTCACCTCCTATTACCACAACAACTCGACAAGGAAATTGTAAAAATATCGACACAATTACCTCCAAGCAGGCAGATTCCAGGCCACCACGGAAATCTTCCATTAATATACAAATTAATAAAAGTTCAAGGAAGCATTACGAAAAGACATGCCATATTCAGAATAACAATCCCGTTAACCGAATCAGATCAATTTGAGTTATATCGACTGATAGCTATACCTACCTGTGTGAACAACACTATGGTAGCCACTACGCTGCATCGTGACAAATACTTTCCAACCAACACGGAAAATTTACAGTCTTGCACAAAACTGGACGAAGAAGCATATTTATTCCCCAACACGCAGCAAATCTACAATAAGGGCTCAACTATTTGTTCTTGTGAAATCAATTTGTTTAACAACGAAACAAGTTCACTTTGTGAATTTATGCAAATGGATGATTACGCATGGATTCAGACCAACCAAAGAAATCGGTGGATTTTTGCACTAGCTGAACGGATACAAATAACAGCAATATGCGATAATCAAGTAACACAAATACTCTTGGCAGGGTCAGGTCTCCTTCAGCTAGCACCATCTTACGTTATCAAACATCTTACGTTACTCGGAAGTCAAATATTTTCATCAGAAGCAAGTACTTCATACACCAGCATTGGTAATTTGACTTTAGTAAAAAAACCTAGTCATCCAAATCCTCTATTTACAAACATAGTGGAAAAGCAATACACTACGCATCTAAAGGAACTCACAGCGTTACAACAAAGATTAGAGTCACACCAAATCAATGAGCTTCCTAAGGCCTTGCAAGAACACCATCACCATAGTTTTGCAGTTGGATATACAGCCCTAACATTGAGTATGTTTCTCGTAATCGCTATGTAAACATTACTTATTGCGAAAACAAGAAGAGTCGTCGAAAAAAAGGGGCAGGCACCAATTCATCTGCCACTTAAAAACCAAGAAGTTTTCGTTCTCACTCCATCCCAGACAAGCCCACTTCATACAGATACCAATACAACTCCACCCCGTCCGAGGCCACGTCAACATTCATTCACCATAGACGTATAATTCGGCTCATCAGACGCACCTTTTGAACAGTCGTTCAACGCGGGGGAGAATGTTGATATCTACAAATAAACCAAGATTAGCAGCATAATAACATTTAAGTCACTACAACAACAACAACAACAACGCTGGCCATAAAGACGACACCAGCAAGTGGCGTCAACAAAACAATGCATGCAGTTGGCTTAGCCTTGAATTAAGCAAGGCAGGTAACTGACCGCTTCGGTCATCACACTCTAAACGTCATTATGCTGCATTTTTTTTTAATATACCAATAATTTTATTTGTTCATATGTTATTCTTGGACAGTTCTTCAGGTTAATAATGGAAAATAATTTCATTCAAATGGCTGCCTCGGCTGGCCATGCATTGAATAAAAATGCATCGGTCCAATTTTTAAGCACATTATCGATTGTGTGCAGCTGTATTTCACCAATGGCTTCACGAATATTGTCCTTTAAAGCGTCAATTGTCTCTGGCTTGTCGGCGTAACACTTATCTTTGAGGGCACCCCACAAATAATAGTCAAACGGTGTCAAATCGCAGCTCCGAGGTGGCCAAACGGCATCAGCTCTGCGGCTGATAGTGCGATCTTTAAAAACAGGGCGCAAAACATCGAGTGTAGATTCGGCTGTGTGGCACGTAGCGCCGTCCTGTTGAAACCAAATGTTGCCAATATCCTCCTCTTCAATTTTTGTGAACAAAAATTTGTTCAACATGTCCCGATAACGATGGCCATTGACTGTCACGGCCACTCCTTGCTCATTTTCGAAGAAAAATGGCCCAATTATGCCTCTGGACCAAAATCCGCACCAAGAAAAGAGGCTGGAGTTAAGACAAATTTTATAGTTTAATATTAACAAGGGATTATTTTCTTCCCTCTCTTATCAATTTCATAGAAAAGCATTTGTCACCACTCTTACCTGCAGTTATTCAATACAGAAAAAGAAAACAGAGAAAGAAAAATAAAAAGAATATGCAATGTCAGTATAAATTCTAGGGAGTTTTCGGAGTTTTTCATTTTTAAAGTTAACATAAAAGTATTTTTTTTTTTTACAGAATTTGTGTTTTCACTGTTTCGTGTCAGTAGTATTGTGTTTTACTTTATTCGCTCTAGTCTTTATTTTGGTTTCTGATATGCCAAATAAGTAGTGTCTGCTACTTGTACTGCTAATAATGCTGTGAGTGCTTCAAATGCTTTTGTCTCCAAGCACAATATGAATTTTTCGGCAACATTAACTGCTGGATTCCAGTTCAACCACTCCACTCAAGCTGTAGGTAATATTCCTGGTTCACCGACTGCTGGGTTCCAGTTCAACCACTCCACTCAAGCTGGAAGTGATATTTCTGGTTCACCGACTACTGGGTTCCAGTTTAACCACTCCACTCATGCTGGATGTAATATTCCTCATTCACCGAACGCTCTACTCACAGCGCAACAACTTGCTGTCAAATATCGAATGATATTTTATAATGACCATGTGCATACGGATAATTCTTCAAGTGATGATAGTTTCTCTACAATTTCCTCTAAGAGATTAAATGGTGGCAAACTAGTCCCGGCGAAAGCTACGAATTCACCAACGAGGTTTGATATTTTAAAGAATAATAGCTTAATTTATAATAATTCTCAATATAGACTCGCATTACTAGTCAACTTGAAATTTGAATGTACCAATAATATTAATAATAATACGTCTAAATCTGTTCCAACCAAAAAAAAAAAAGTCAGCTTACATTAAGGTTTCAAATCCTTTAAAGTCTGTATGTCCTCTAATTATGCTATTTAATTTTAATATCAAGCATTTAGTAAGTCAGTTGGAAGCACTAGATCCGAAGGTTTCATTTAAAATAAAAAATAAATAGATTCAAAAGTAATCTTATACTTGAAGATATGGAGGTGTACTCATGGTTGATGGCCTCATTAAAGAAAAAAAATTTAATTTGTACTCATTCACGCCTATAGATGAAAAACAGGTTAGCCTTATTTTACGTGGACTTTATTTTTTATCTGATCCAACAGATATTGAATCTGCTCTTGACGTTTTAACACCAAATACAATTAGTCCGGTTATTAAATTTTCAACTCTGTTTTTCATAAAAAAAAAATATTATAAAAAATATATAAAAAAAAAATTGGGTGACATTAATCACATCAGGTATGTTTTGAGCCAGGCGGTTGTGTGGGAGACTCCCAAGGCCAAAGGTAAGGCGATTCAATGTCAAATGACGATGCCAACAATTGGCCCATATTGCTCGTAATTGCAATAGACTATGTACTTGTGTTAAGTGCGAGTTGGAACATGAACCGGGTGAATGCCCTATTACTCGAGATGGTACTCAATTCAAGCATCCAGTAAACTGGAGAGCCATCAAAACTTTTGTAACTGACAAAAAAAGG
This sequence comes from Coremacera marginata, assembly GCA_914767935.1. Lineage (NCBI taxonomy): Eukaryota > Metazoa > Arthropoda > Insecta > Diptera > Sciomyzidae > Coremacera > Coremacera marginata. The sequence goes on along the minus strand of OU612044.1, from coordinate 87,075,990 downwards.
CGCCACCAAGAAGCCTTAGATAAAATGAAAAAAATCTCCCAAAACGTCCATCAAGCAGTCGCTAACTCAAATTTGATAAATAATAGCAAATCTTTTGCTAGTCTTTTTTACTCTCAACCTGACACTGCTCTTACTAATACATGAATAAGCGATCCCCAATTATAGAAGATTTTATGAAGCTTGCTGATTGTTTTATGTCGCCTGAGCAAGATTTGAACACCAGGTAGATTCTTATAAGAAGATGAAGAAGATTTCTCGAGTCTATTTTCAAAAATTAAAAATTCTTTTGAGCCGTAATTTGCTAGACTTTCTAACATTTAATGTGAGGTCCTTGGTTGATCTGGTTGAAATTGATCTGTTCAATAATATTCGTACACAAAAATTTAAAATTGGTTCCATTCAAGAATGCTACCTTCGAAATTCCAACAATTTCTTCGAAGATTTTGTTTTTATTTTGGACAATCCCCCTTTGGGTGTAGCAATAATTAAAAAAAAATTACTTTTATTCTACTTTAAAACTTCCCGGTATTTCATTTGCTTACATATCGCTACCTTAATACAGAAAGGAACTATTTCAAAAGGCCCAAACTCAATTGGAGAAGGAAAAAACTTTATAAAAAATAAGAATAAAAAATAAATAAACTTTATAAAAATCGAGTTTTTTGTAAACTAATTTTTTTTGTTAAAAACTATAAGTGATGTAGCGATGCTACAATTCTTTTTACTTCAGAAATTGCAGAACTTTGTTTCTAAACAAGTTTCTCCCCCCCCCCCTCCCCCCCTATAATGTAAAAAAAAATGGAGTTAGGGCCTTTCTATATTAAGGTACCGATATTTATTCAAGTGAAATTAATTGTTGATGGCACTCAAAAACTTTTTTTCGGTTCTATTTATATACCCTGCAATTTTCCACAATCACAAATCTACGACGGCCTTAGTAAGATTTCGCAGTTCTCTTCTGGCTTAGGTCGAACTGTCATTGGAGGAGATTTCCACTAAAAAAATATTGCAAGGGGTGATTGCTTAGTAAACTGCAATGGGAAAATATTTCATAGCTGGTTGCAAGACTTCTTATTAGATTTTGTACGCATCTCCGATAAGAGACCTTCATTTCCATCAGGTCCATTCTTTCTTGGTCAGTTTTTAATGAGCTCCAACTTATTTGATAGAATAAACCATCATTTTTCGGTCAATAGTTTATCGACATTTTCTACCATTTTCCTATTCGTCTAGGTTTAAATTTATCTGATTTTGAATTTTTAGTTAAAACTCCCAGGTTAAAAATTTAATTCTGATTTAGAAGTGCTCCTTTCTTTTAATTTTCCTCCTATTAAAATAAATGTAAATAATAATGAAATTGGCAATCATATCGAAAATTTTAACCTCCTTGTTGATTCTGTTACCTTAGCAAATTCTGAAAAATTTGAGTTCAAACAAACAATTTTTTATTTCCGAGAATATTCAGAAACTTTTCAAAATCAAACATCCATGGGGAAAAAAAAATTGAAGAAAATTTATCATAGAACCAATGATGAATATACTTTACTATCAAAACAAATCCAGCTCCTCAAAATTTTGATTAAAGAACAAGTAAAACTTGAGCAAGCCAAAGACTTTGATAAAAAATTAGAAAAAAAATAAAGCCTTCAACTTATAAACCAATTTTCAATGTAATAGGCAACAAAAAAAAAAAAAAAAATTAGCTTGCACTGAATTATCAACAAATGGTTCTGTAATTCATGATGATTCTTATAAATTAGAAGCTTTTAGGCAACATTTTAATATAATAAATAAATAAAAATTTTTTTTTTAGTGATAGACTTACTTCTCTTTAAAACGAGGACAGTTTTCACTTCATCAATTCCGAGTGTCATACTGAAATCTTGAAGAGTCTCAATAATAAAAAATCGACATTTCTTATTTTATTATCAAAAGACTTCCTACACTGGCGATTGATTTTTTAAAGGTAATCTTTAATAATTGTGTAAATAATGGTTATTTTCCTGAAAAGTGGAAAATTGCCAAAATAATACCCATCAAAAAGAAACCCAACAGCACAGACATAAATGACTTTAGACCTATTTCAATGCTTTCTAATTTAGGAAAAATTCTAGAACATATCATAAGACGTAAAGGGAATTTAAATCTTGGTGATGAGTATATTTCACCCTTTTATTTTGGTTTTGAAAAAGAACATTCTACTGTTCACGCTTTACTATAATTCCATGATGATGTTGTGTCATGGTTTTTCTCGAAGGCTGATGAAAAACTCAGCCGCCCCAGGATTCTGTACAAGATCCACTAACTTTCACAAATTATTTTGAAATAAAAACACGCAGGTTTTCCAATAATTCAAATACTCCTTTTATTGAACAATTTTCTAACTTAGTATCTTAAATAAGCAGCCTCGGATAGGAGTTGGCGTGGATATTGGTGGGTTACGGTCTCAGCCTTTTGGTATTCGGTTGATTATGTTAATGACAATGTTAATCGCTTTAGTAGCCAGTAAGTGCCTCGGTAATCGGTTGGTAAGCACTTCGGTAATCAGTTATTACCTAGGTAGTCGGTTGGTCAGCTCTCTGGCGCTGGCTAGTGTCTCAGTATTTGAGCACTCGGTAACCGCTTGGTAATCGCTTGGTAACTGGTTGGTAAGTACTTCATTAATCAGTAGCTACCTCGGGATTCGGTTGGTGAGCGCTCCGGTAATTCGGTAAGCAGTTGCTAAGGCTAGAAAGGAACGCTCCTATAAAATCTTGTAATTAAAGCAAATTAGCTGCAGCAGAAAGCGTTGCAGCGTTTGCCGGCGTCGCAGCACCGAAGAAGACCTTATGGTCGGTCGAGGCAGTGACGCGGTAAATAAAAATAAAATGAAGAAGAGAACACGGGACGCGGTAGCGAGTGTCTGCTTTGCTGCCGCTAGGAAGACCTAGCGGTCGGTCCAGGCAGTGACGCGGTCGTAAAATACAAAAAGAAGAAGAAAGTAGTGACGCCGTAGCGAGTGCCTGCGTCGATGCCGCGAGAAAGACCTAGCGGTCGGTCGAGGCAGTGAAGCGGTCAGAAAATATAAACAAAGAAGAAGAGAATACTTGTCACGGTAGCGAGTGCCTGCGTCGCTGCCCGGAGGAAGACCTAGGTCGATCGAGGCAGTGACGTCACGTCACTGACGTGGCAAATAGGTAGAAGAAAAAACCACAAGTCAACGCAAGAAAACTAGTATACCCTACTAAATAAAAATAAACCAAAAACCGTCCTGAGGAAGACCTCGCGGCCGATCAGGACATCGGCGTGGTGAACAGTTCACCGTTGCCTCAAAGAAGACTTTGCGGTCGGTCGAGGCAATGGCTACTACTCTGCTTCGAGGAAGACCTTGCGGTCGATCGAGGCAGATACTGTGAGCTTACCTAGAAAGGAACGCTGCCTTCACCGATTTTGTGGTCTCTATTTACGTGGCTCGTAAAGAAACCCCTTTGCGAACTACATTCTATTTTCCTATGCGTATGCAAATAGTCCTTGATGGCTATGGGCACATTGATTTTATTGTTGCCCTTATGCAGAGTCTATTTTGGTACTGTTGTTTGTTTGTCATTTATGTTATGTATGTCGTGTTGTTGGTGTTGTATGTCGTGTTGTTGGTAGCCTACTGGTTTGTCTAGTTGCAGTGGTTGTTGTTATTTTGTGTATGTTAAGTTGTGTGTAGCCTATCTGTGGCTGATTGATTAACTTAAATGATAATTCTTTGATATGATTTATTCTATGAATAATCCATTAATATTACATTATAAATAATAATATTATTTTATCAAACAGATATAATATAACTATAATATACTTATTATAATTCTATGATATGATTTATTATAGAGAATTATACAGTAATATTACATTATTAATAATAATATTATTTTATACATAAGTACATAAGTAGATATGTAAAACACATATATGTATGATATGTGTGTAATATGTATGATATATAAATATTGTTAAATATTATTTTGTAACGCTATGTTACAATGTTTCGCGTAATCTTCGACAAAAAAAAAATGTACTGTTGCGGTTTCTTTAGATATCGTAAAATCTTTCGATAGATCTGATGATGGTATTATTTATAAATTAATTGAACTAGGATTCAATCCATATTTGATCAACATTTTTTTAGTTTTTTTTTAATCGTAAATTTTGCATACAATTTTGTGACTCAATATCTGAACTTTGAAATGTAAAGAGCGGCGTTCTCCAAGGTTCTGTTCTGGCTCCACACTTTTTCAATATTCTTCTTTATGATTTTCCACATGAACTGTCTGGCTCAAAAGGTATTTTATATGCTAATGACTGTTTGATTTATGCTCATCACGATTCCCTTTAATCTAGCGCTATGTGCTGTTTCAAGATGTTTGAACTTTATAAATGAATTTTAATAAAACGGTATATTCGTATCAATACCACCAAATCTGAGGCAATTTTTATAAGAAACGCATCAGGCAAATGTAACAGAAGCGTAGTTTCTTCTGTAAATAGAAGTACAAATATTTAAACTTTTCTTGAATTGCTCCGAAATTTATTTTAAAAACGATATCATTTATTAAATATCAAAAATGTTATTAATAAAAATCGTATTTATGGTCTGGTTTGGCCATATTATATTCATATTTGGAATATATATTGGCAAGAGTAAGGGAACTACGTCGAAAATTTCTTCCTCTAGGTGGCGCCAAAGTTGAATTTTCATCAAAAATTGTATTTATGGTCCGATTTGACTCATATCCGAAATATATATTGGTAAAAGTAAGGAAATTACGTTTACGAAATATTCTGCCTCTAGGTGGCGTCAGAGTCAAACTATTACCAAAAACCATATTTATGATTCGATTCGGTTCATATCATAGCTTTGGTGCAAAAATTACATATTTTGACATTTTTTCGCGAAGACAAACTTCTCTTTATTGTTCATATAATCATAGGTGAATTTCAAAATAAACACTTTTTTGTGCCACTACTTTTCCAGTTCTTTCTCTCAAAAAACAAGCACAAAAATAAACTGACAAAAATACTTTTGTAAAATAAAAACAATGTATAAGAAATCATGCATTGGAATTAAGCCAAATGTGATGGGGGAAGCCGATTCCGCTTATTGTTGACCAAAAAACGTATCTCTGTAAACATATTTTAGATAGGACGCGCCGCGGAGTTTGCGTGTATGCTCGCCAGCTTTACGTTGTTAAACAGCCTAGCCAGAGGGACAATAAAAAAATGAAAAGAGTTTTTCCTTTCGTTGTAGCTTCAATTCTAAGTTTTATTAAAAAATATTCTTATTATTTATACAAAATCTACCAGGATTTCTTAATCCTAAAACTCGCCAGTATTTGTTCTGCTCCTCCCAATTATTTGGGTCATCGCCAATCAATTTTGTTAGTCGATGGAAAAATATATTAAACTAACAACAAGTACTGTTACAAACAGATGGCAATACTGATAATCTAATACAAACAGCTGATTGACACGAACGAGTTTATATCAAACGTCAAATAACTAAAAACCACGAAGCGAGCTGGCGCAAGTATATTTTATATATCTTAACTTTCTTTTGTAATTTCACCTTAAACACTTAAGGAATTAAATTATTCTTATTTTCTGCTACTTAATGTAATATATTTCATTAAACATACAGATTTTTAAAGCATTGCAAACCAAACAATCAAAATTGAATAAATGCTATTAAAACTTGGAATCGAATTGCTTTAATTGAAATTAATAAGTAACATTTCTTTAAAAATCTTATTATTCTGTTTGTTGACCATCAATTCTTTATAAATCTGCACTGCAATGTCTCAAGCCGGCTACATGGTAGAGACAAGCAACAATGGCAGCTGCAAAGATCTCGCAGCCGCAAGCTCCGCGAATATGGAAAGTTGTAATTCAAGCGACGGCGACGAAGCACTGCCGCCGCAAATGAGCAGAGAGTGCAAGTCATCAACAGAGCAAGCGGAAGATGAGCCAGTTATCTCAAAGCGCAGACAGCTTAAGTTACAACAATTGGAGGAGGAATTGCTTTTGCGTCAAGATTTTTTGCGTTAAAAATATGAAATTTTGCTTGCACCGCAGTCTGAGGACGACGGCTTAGGCATAGCAGCCGATATATCACAAGCTCGTGAAAAGCTCGTTAACGATTGAAGATTCGATCAACCACCTGCAAGGCCCCATTGTCAAACCAGCACATCACAGACTGCAGCCACAAATTGTGAGCAAACGAAAATTTTGCAGGCTCCAAGATTCACGGTGCGCAATAATCATAGCACGCCTTTATGCGCAAATCCACAAACAAGCGCAACTCTCGTTAGTGATTTGACAACATCGCAGCTAGCGGCAAGGCAATCTGTCCCAAAAGATTTGCCTGCTTTTAATGGAGACCCTATAGAGTGGCCCATGTTTGTTAGCGCCTTTGAACATAGCACCCGTATTGCTGGTTACACAAATGAAGAAAATATGATTCGGCTGCAAAAATGCCTTCACGGTAAAGCAAGAGAAGCCGTGCGTAACTGTATTCTTCTACCCTGCATGGTTCCAGATGTAATCAGAACTTTAAAAATTTATTTTGGGCGACTAGAACATATTCTAAATACACTTATAGAAGTGCGCGTAACTTTTCAGTGCCAAAAAATAAATTAGAAGTACTCATTGAATATGCTTCTTTGATACGCAATATGTGCGCAACCATTCGTGGTTGTAACCTAACAAATTATATGAACAGCCCTACGCTCATGACGGAACTTTTAGATAAATTAAGTCCAGATACTAAATTGTCTTAAGCATTGCACTCAAGAGGTATTGAAAATCCAAATCTTCAAGATCTCTCGGACTGGCTTTATGATATGGCTGAAGCGGCTTGCCAAGTTACAACACCTGTACTCAATGACGCAAGATAAGAAGCCAGCACGTAAAGAGTGTCCAGCGTGCAATGGAGCTTACAAGCTAATTAATTGCGTTAAATTCGCTGCTCTTGCAATAACCACAAAGTGGGATGTGGTAAAGAACAAAAAACTTTGCCGCCAGTGTCTCGGCAATCACCAGCGTCGCTGTTGGTTCAACAAACCGTGTGGCTTGAATAGATGTGTCATAAAGCATCATCGACTTTTACATAATCCCAATGAGTCTGAACCAAATGTACCACGTCCAATACGAGGGGTGCCTTTTATATTTCGGGATTAGAGAACAAAAACAAATATTAATCATCGAAAATCACTTTATTGTTTTTCAAAATATTCTCCATTAAGATCTATACACTTTTGCATGCGTTTGAACCAATTGTCGAAGCACTTTTGCCACTCTGATTGAGGTATCTCCAAAACATGCATTCTGAATGCCGCAACCGCTTCTTCGGGCGTCGAAAATCGTTGTCCACGCAGTTTATTCTTCACGGTTGGGAATAAAAAGAAGTCATTCGGTGCCAAGTCAGGACTATACGGCGGATGACCCATCAAATCGATGTTTTGGGTGCTCAAAAATGCAGTTGTTTGAGCCGATGTGTGAGAGCTCGCATTGTCGTGGTGAAGAGTGATCCGTCTTCGGCGGTTGGTTTTCCTGATTTCTTGGAAGACAACTGGCAAACAAACGGTTGTGTACCACTCAGAGTTGACTGTTCTGCGTTGTTCTAGTGGTACGGTTGCGACATGTCCATATTTTACGAAAAAATAGGCGACCATTTGCTTGGAAGTGCTTCGTGCGCGAACAACTTTTGTTGGATTTGGCTCATCTTGAAACACCCATACAGTCGACTGCTGTTTACTTTCGGGCTCATACGCGTAAATCCACGATTCATCACCTGTCACGATGTCATAGGCGTGTTTCGAAGCACCGCGATCGTATTTTTTGAGCATTTCCTTCGACCAATCGACACGAGCCTTTTTTTGAGCGATTGACAAATTGTGTGGGATCCAACGCGAACAAATTTTTTTGACAGTCAAATGTTTATGCAATATTGAATGTATGTATGCTGGTCCCACTTATGCCTAAGGTTGCCTCAATCTCACGATAGGTAACATGACGATCTTGCAATATCAGTTCGCGCACAGCATCAATGGTTTTCGGAACAACAGCTGATTTCGGACGACCTTCACGAAAATCGTCTTGGAGTGAACTACGACCACGATTGAATTCACCATACCATCGATAAACACTGGTCCTTGATGGAGCTTCATCGCCAAAAATTGAATTAAGTTCATCCATGCACTGTTTCTGTGTTAATTCACGTCGAAAGTTGTAAAAAATAATCACACGAAAATGTTCACGATTTAATTCCATTTTTAGACCGAGATGAATCTTTTAAGTTACTATAAACAACACAAATAGCGCTCGTATGTCAAAACGTTCTGAAAACGTATAAGCCAACAAATGTCAAACTTTGCGATAGAGCTTTCAGTTGACAGATTGCAACACCAGGGTTGCCAAATCCCGAAATATAAAAGGCACCCTACGTAGTAGCTAGTTCGCTCAACAAGCATCGTAGTTCGTCGACAATCTCCAAATTGTTTTTCCGGATTCTGCCAGTACTTCTGCATGGTAAAAACAAAACAATATCAACATATGCTTTTATGGACGACGGTTCCAGCTTAACGCTTATTGATGAAAAGTTAGCAAATGATCTTGGAGAAATTGGTATTCAGGAGCCACTGTGCATACGGTGGACTAGTGACGTCACTCGATACGATGAAAATTCGCGTATGCTCAATTTGAAGATTTCATCAACAGAATCAAAAACTAAACGGTACCCTCTACGAGAAGTTCACACCGTCAGAGATCTTAACTTGGCCGCAGAAACAATGCTAGCAGATGAGGTTAAAAGTGTCTATTCCTATCTAAGAGACATTCCTCTCCATTCTTTTGCAGGTGTCATTCCAAAATCGGAGCTAACAACCCAAATTTGTCTATATAGCTAACAGTACGAGAGGGTGCTTGACATGAACCCGTTGCAATAAAGACTAGACTAGGGTGGACACTTTTTGGTGGCAGCTAACAAGTACAAATCGGTAGTCTCAATTTACATAAATGCGACTGTAATAGTGACAGTGAGATCCACACATTAATTAAAAATTACTTGTCTGAAGACATAATTGGTGCTGACTCTCAAAAATCTGTTGTGTTCTTTAAAGTGGAGCAGCGTGCCATCGACATTTTGGAAAAAACGTGCGAGTTTCAGAAAGATCACTTCGTCGCTGGTTTGTTGTGGAAGAACGAAGATCAGAACCTCTCAGAGAGTCTGCCAACAGCAGTTTCACGCATGCAGTGCCTAACGAGAAAGATGGTAAAAGATCCTGAGCTGGGTACTATTTTAAAACAACAAATTGATAATCTTATCGACAAAGGCTATGCAACAAGGCTACCGCGCGAAGCTGTAGAACAAAAAGGAGGTAAGATTTGGTACTTACCCATATTTATTGTACGCAATCCACATAAGCCAAATAAAGTACGGCTAGTATGGGATGCTGCGGCAAAAACAAGAGGTCACGCTCTGAATGATTTTTTACTTAAAGGCCCAGATTTACTTGTGCCTTTACTTCGCGTACTGTTTAACTTTCGAAAGAAACCAATTGCTATATGTGGAAACATTGCAGAATGTTTCACCGTATAAGGGTGCGCGAAGAGGATTCAGAAGCTCAGCGATTTGTATGATGGAAAGATCAAGAGAACGACACCTCAGTTTTTAAGTTAAATGTTTTATCATTTGGGGCTTCCTGTTCACCGTGCATTGCGCACTATGTACGCGACAGAAATGCAGCAATACACGCGAAAGAAAATTCGAGAGCTGCAGAAGCAATCACTCAACACCACTACGTGGATGACTTTATAGATTCAACAAATACCATTGATTAGGCCATAGCACTCGCAAAAGACGTTCGCGATATTCATTCACGAGGAGGATTTCATATGCGAAACTGGCTTTCAAATTCGCCTGAAGTTATAGACGCGCTTAATGAAAACAATAGCGTAGAAAATAAAACATTTTTTTGTCTTGCGTTATGACATATCTCAAAATGCTTTTACAAGATATTTGGAGCTATGCAATGGAATGGGATGAAAAAATCAAAGTAGACTTATATGCAAAGTGGCGCGACTGGGTTTCATATCTTCCCTTGATAACTAGTGTTACTATACCGCGATGTTACTCACCAAAAATGGAGCTTAAGGGATGCACTGTACAGTTACACACGTTTGTAGACGCCAGTGAAAGTCATGTGCAGCTGTGTCATATTTTCGTATTGATCACAATGGCGAAGCTGAAGTTCGAATAGTTGCCGCAAAAGCAAAAGTATCTCCCCTACGTCCACTCTCAATACCCCGCCTTGAACTGCAAGGGGCAGTAGTTGGAGCTCGTCTAGCGCAGACTATACAAAACGAGCATAAAATTGAATTTAAGAAAAACATCTTGTGGACTGATTTCAAAACTGTCCTTAACTGGATCCGCAATGACTCTCGTCAATTTCAACAATACGTTATGTTTCGTGTAGCAGAAATCCACGCCTTAACTGAGGTATCTGAGTGGAGATGGATACCAACAAAACTCAATGTCGCCGATATAGCGACTAAGAACACGCCAAGTGTAACAATCCATGACAAATGGATCAATGGTCCGAGATTTTTGTGCCAAACCGAAAGTGAGTGGCCTGTAAGTAATGATTTAGGAGAAATAGATTCTAGCGAAATGCGCCCAAGATTTTTATACATACGGAATCAAGTCACAGTCCAGGTAAACTTTGCATATTTTTCAAGCTGGTTCAGGTTGTATCGAGCGGTAGCTAATTGGATGTTATTTATTGAAAAGCTGTATGGCAGAATCAAAAACCAAAACTTAACCATAACTTTTTCTTCACAGCATCTAAGAAAAGCAAAATTATTTCTATACAAAGCTGCTCAGATGGCGTGTCTCAGCGACGAATGAACAGCGATTAAATCTGGAAGACAGCTGCCGAAAGAAAGCGTTCTCTACAAACTCAATATTTATCTGGACGAAAATGATGTTATGTTTTTAAAAAACCGGGCAGAGTACTTGCCCTTAGCCGATAAATATTTTATTTATTTATTTATTTATTTATTTGTTTACGTCTATGGACAAAATTCCTTACAGACTAAGCAACTTAAAAAATAATTAAGTACACAGTTTTTTAAACACCATTTATTAAAAAAGTTATTGTATTTTTAAAAGCCAGTTTAGGCATAGAAAAATCTAACAAATTGTTATTGTACATACTATTAATAGCCAAAAGGACTCTATTTATTGGCTCAATAATGGCATAATTAGTTCTATGACAGTTAATGTAAAAATAATTAGAGTTGCGTAACGATTTTTGTGGAATATTAAACGATATTAGTTCGAGTAATTTCTCACAGATAATGTAACCATTAATTAAGTCATAAATAATCATAATACTATGCAGTAGTCGTCTATCATCAAGAGAAGATAGACCAATAAGCAAACGACGCGTCCTGTATGACGGCAGAGGATCAGAAAAACTTAAAGAGCGCAAAGCAAATTTCAAAAATCTTTTTTGGACTTGTTCCAATCTTTTTATATGAACTGAGTAAAAAGGGCTCCAAATATAAGATGCATATTCAAGGCTTGATCTTACAAGGGACGAATATAATGTTTTAAATGTGTATGGGTCAGCGAACCCAGCACTATTGCGTCTAACAAACGCTAAAAGAGAATAGGCTTTGGGGATGATACGATTTAAATGAGAACTAAAGTTAAGATCGGAGTCAAAAATTACGCCTAAATCACGGATTTCGGATATTCTAACTAAATCCGAATTATCAAGAGTATAATCAATTAAAATCGGAGAATTAAGTTTATAATAAGAAACGACAAAGCATTTTCTTATGTTTAGTGATAACTGGTTTAATTTGCAAGTTCACAAATATAAAAAATAAATATAGTATATTCTTAACATGTTTCCATATATTTATTGATGACTCATCGCTTTTTTCCAGAAATTGTATTTTTTTTTTATGTTCTTAGCGACAGAACCGTCTCCCCACTTGAAAAATGCTGAAGTTTCAGTATTTCTTGCATGTGTTGAAATTGATTTATTCCCATCAGTTTTCTTCAGTCAATCAATCTGATTACATACCAACCAACATCAATAGAAGTGTAAAATATATATTTTATTTCTTAAAACAAAGTGTTAATATTTTCAACATATAAAATGGAATAATTTTTCTGTAACGAATGTGGCAAAATTTTCGGCAAAAAATTTCATTTAGATCGTCATATTCGAGACAAACATAACAACAATACGCAACATTTTCCGTGTGATAAAGGGTCCGCATATAAAAAAAATAACTTTTTTTTTTTTGAAAATGCAAAAGAAAAACTAATGAATATTTTCTCAAATTTCTGTTTTTATTTGAATGTACAATCCTTCCGGTTAATAATGGAAAATAATTTCATTCAAATGGCTGCCTCGGCTGGCCATGCATTGAATAAAAATGCATCGGTCCAATTTTTAAGCACATTATCGATTGTGTGCAGCTGTATTTCACCAATGTCTTCACGAATATTGTCCTTTATAGCGTCAATTGTCAAAAGGGCACCCCACAAATAATAGTCAAACGGTGTCAAATCGCAGCTCCGAGGTGGCCAAACGACATCAGCTCTGCGGCTGATAATGCGATCTTCAAAAACAGGGCGCAAAACATCGAGTGTTGCTTCGGCTGTATGGCACGTAGCGCCGTCCTGTTGAAACCAAATGTTGCCAATATCCTCCTCTTCAATTTTTGTGAACAAAAATTTGTTCAACATGGCCCGATAACGATGGCCATTGACTGTAACGGCCACTCCTTGCTCAGTTTCGAAGAAAAATGGCCCAATTATGCCTCTGGACCAAAATCCGCACCAAACAGTGACTCGTTTTGGGTGCATCGGCTTTTCAATGTATGCGTGCGGGTTTTCTGTGCCTCAAATGCGACAATTTTGCTAGTTTACATACTCGCCAAGATCAAAATGAGCTTCATCTGAAAAGATGACTTTTTTGGCAAAATCGGCATCATCTGTAAGTCGATCGCAGGCCCACTCAGCGAAGCGTATACACAACCATCTTCGTTCAGCGGAAGGATAAAACTAATTATCTGTCAAACCAGACATGTGCTAAGTGTTACCATTCACGAAATAAGCACTAGTTGAAAAAAAAAACACGTTAGATGGCGGAGCCTTTATTTTCAAGGAACATTTTTGTCGAAATGATAGTTTAATACACCATAAGCGAAAAATGCATATCGTTCTACAAACAGTGATGCGTCTACGTCTAGCGGTCTAAGTGTTAGTGTGGAAAAAGAAATCCCAAAGGTCTATTGCAGCACCTACAAGAAAGATATATTAACAAAAGATTGGTCTTATAATTTAAGAACAAATACTCATAAAAGATGTAGTGGCGAAATAGTTAATGAAAATCTTACTATAATTACGTAAGTATTTAATGAACGCATATAGTCATTTATTTACAAAAATAACAATGAGGCTTTATTAATTCGAGAGGAGTTTTTACCAAACAGTAAGGAGGTCATTGTTAAGACTCTTGAAGAAATGTTGTTGAAACATACAAGCTTTAAGCTTTACCTGGAATTATTTTGTGAATACGTTAAAATGACCGACGAAATGGTCACAATAGACCTCAACTTACACCAAACAAAAATGGTGATGATTCAACAAGCGACAGATTTAGATGTTGTTTATATAGAAAAATGTCATAGCATGATTACCAAAATGTCAGAGTTCCAAGAACGTGATAGTGGCTGGGCATTGATAAGAATATCGCACTTGGAAATTAACGTGAACCAGTATAAACCCATCAAAGGATCACAATATATTCAACTACCAAAAATATTAGAAAATAAACACGCTTGCATAAACGTCCAAAACAATGATGAATACTGCTTTAAATGGGCTTTAATGGGATATTAATCAGCGTTAAATTCTGTCAATGATTATTCAAATACCCAACAATAAACTTTGAAAGCCTTACTTTCCCATTGAAAGTTAAGGATGTTAAAATTTTTTAAGGAAATAACGATAGTATAAGTATAAATGTATTTGGGTTCGACGAAGACCTGAAAAGTATTGTTTTTTAGTTATTTATTTATTCATTTCATCAACTATCATAATTTTCCTTACTGACTACTTGACTTAATATATTATAGAGTTATAAAAGATTTAAATACCAGAAATATTATACTGTGAAAACATGAGTACAAGCTATTTTTAAAGGCATTTCTGCTCAAGCCAGGATTAAAGTCTACGTGCAAGCAGGCAGAGTTAGCCAGTTTTAAACAACGCGCTATAGGCTCATTGCAGGTATATATATACCTATATACAGACGATATTTTGCAAATTGGTCTGTAATTTGAAACATCATTCTTGGAGCCAGATTCGTGAATTGGAGTTATAAAAGTATTTTTCCATTGCGGAAGAAAATTGCCAGTGGTAAGGGATTGATTAAAAATGGTCACAAGAGGAAGGACTAATGCTTCAGCGCAGTTTTTTAAGATAATAGGTGGAAAACCATCCATCCCAGGCTGTTTATCTGTGTTTAATTGCTTTAAACCATTCGCAACTTCAAACACAGATAATTCTATGCATCCGATATCCGATTAAATTATCTATTGATTCTAAACGAAATTTCGATGGATTGGTTGCTGGAGAGGCATAAACCGATTCAAAGAATTTGGCAAAAAGGTTACAAATCGTGTAAATACCAGCCTATTTCTCTTTACTATTAATAAAATGCCAAAAGCTCTTGCTATTATTTGATTTTAGTTTTGATTCTTCCTGAAATATATAGTTTTTATATATTGTAGAAATTTATTTTAGTCAAATTTTTTTGTAGGCAACGGTATTTTCATGAAGTTGAACATTGTTTGGAGACTTGTTACATAGTTTATAAGCTTTATTTTTCATGTTGTTTATCTTTATAAGTTCTCTACTGAACCATTTAGGCTTTGTTGATATTTTAGCAAATACATTAGGAATAAATAAATTCATCGCATTTGTTAGCTTGTTCGAGAATAAGTTAAAATAAGTTGATAAGTCAGCATTGCTTAAAACTGACAGCCAATCTGTAGTGCTCATATAATTAGAAATACTATTGAAATCTGCTTTAGAAAAATCGAAATTATAGGTGCTATTTTGAATTGGTTTACGATTGTTGTAAAATTTAAAACTTAGGCTTAGTGCATTATGGTGGCAGGCATGAGGTAGCGCAGAAGAGTTGAAGATGTTGACATGTGAATTAATTTCACTATCGACAAAAGTCACATCAAGAAGACTGTTACAGTTATTAAAAACAGTTATTAAAAACAGTTATTAAAAATACCATTTGTGTAAATCAAATTCGACAAGACTATCAACAACTACACTCTCGCAATTGCTGGTTATATTAAAAGGTAGCCAATGGTGATCATCAATACCATAAATCCAATTAATACTAGGATGGTTAAAATCACCCATTACAATAACATAATGGCTATCATTTAAATTGCTTAAAATACTAACACAGTTATCTATGTGCATTTTATATAATTCAAATGGGCTCCCAGGCGGGATATAGGCTATTATTATAAATAGTTCATGTTTATTATCAAAATTTATTTTAATAATTAATTGATCTAAGTCCAAGGTACTTTGCGACGCTGTCGAATTAAATGTTGTTAGAGGAACTTGTGTAGATGAAAGAGCTGTGCGAACGGCTCCGCCACCTCTACTTCTACCAGATACATGAGGACAACGGTCTTTACGAAAAACGTTATACAGTTGAGGGTCAAAAAATTCAGAATTGTTATGGCTTGCTGATAGCCAGGTTCTGCAAGTGTAATAACATCAAATTGCAACCAGGATGAGAATAATAGCATATTCATAGACTTAGTACGTAAGCCTCCTACATTATGATAGCAAAATAGATAATCATGTGTTGTAGACGATGAGTCCTTTAAAATATTATTTAAGATATTAGAGTTGTTATTGTTTCCCGAGCGCCGATCTCGTTTCTTAAGTTTTTTGAATTATAGATAAACAACTTTATCCGAACGTTGTAAGACCAAGCTGAGGCATCCATTATTTTACTTTTTAAATGAGCAGTTTAAAGTTAATATAGCTTAGTTTATTTAAGTTGGCATCTTTTTTCGATAGCCTGTAGCATTTAAAGAGACCTGCTGGTAAATTTAGTTTTGCAAATATATGGTTTATTATATCATCTGGATTTGTATTGGCACGAAATTTAGATAAATGAATCCATTTAATATGTGGTAACGCATTTCGATCGGTAGCTAAGTCTTACCCAAAAATATTTCCGATTCTCTGTGGATTCGTTTTATTATTTACTCTATTTTTAACGATAAAAGAAACTTCTGCATAATTGTTCAACAGCGAGGTCGAAGCAGAGCGCTGAGCAACAGTTGATTCGATTGCTGTAGCAGCAGAGGACAGTGTAGCAAGCGGTTGATTGTTGTTGTTGATTAAGACATTAATTAAGAGAGTCGGATGGAGCATTAGGCAAATGATGACTGAGAAAATTAGATGACGATGACGGTTTGGCAATAGTGTCAACTGCATCTTTACAGCCAGCAGCACTGAGAACAGGTACAGCAGTATTAGAAGAGGGAGAAACAGTGGAAGCAACAGGCGAGGCTAGAGCACGCGCGCGGGCACGAGTGAATCTACAATTATCATCCACAACTAATGAGGCTGAGGAAGCGTTAAAGTTGTTAGAAGCTGGTTTTGTTTTTGTTGGGCCGTACTACTATACAAAAGAAGAAAAGAGCACGCATATAAATCTCCTTTTGCTGCAAGAAGGAGATAAGTTCCATTATATATGGATTAAAAATATATCAAGGTAAAAAAAAAATAAAAGGCTTATCTATACATATCTCCAGATTTTATCAAGGTATTTTTTTTATTTTCAGACTATTACGCAGTAAAATTTTGAGACATGAACATGGAATGTTCTTATGTAATGTATGTCTACAATATTTTAATTCTGCCTTCAAACTAAACCACCACAAAAAGGAGTGCAGCAGGATTGTAACAAAAGTTCCTGATCCGGGAAACAACAAAGTAAGCTTTCAACAATTCAAAAACAAGTTAGATGTACCTTTTATCATTTACGCAGATTTCAAGTGTTTCCTAATACCGGAAAAAATATACAACTCGGAATCTGTGAAAACTGTACAAACTCATAAGCCGTGTGCATTTAGTTATCAAATTAAATGTTCATTTAACAATAGTTTAGATAAATTTTGATTGTATACGCGGGTAGATGCACCTTCCATGGTCATAAATAATTTGGTAAGCGATGCAAACGAAATTTACAATAATTATTTACAAAACGTTATACCAATGAATTTCCTCACACCGGTTGAACTAACAATTCAAAACACTGTCAATAGCTATCATAATTGCGAAAAACCTATAGGAGTTTATAGGGTGGCAGATCATTGCCATTTAACAGGTAAATATCGCGGTCCAGCACACAATGATTGCAACTTATATTTTAAAATATCCAAATTGATTCCAATCTTTTTCCATAACCTTTCGTCCTGCGATTGTTATTTGTTTATTAAAGAACTTTCATCGATTCCCGGAAGAATAAGCGTAGTACCTATAAGTAGATACGATATGTTGTTTCTGGGCCAGGTGGCTCGGTGGCTCAAGCCGATGACGTCATGCCCGGCACTCAAGTATGAATGGATTTCTGTTGTTTTTGCTTTAAGCGTTGATCATAATTTTATGCACTACATTATCGGTACTGGTAGTCAAGCGAGTTCTTATCAGTGTTTGTATGTTTCGTTTTTTTTCTTAACCCTCGAATACCTAATAGCAATGACTCAAATTCTGAGTGACGAGCTTAGCTTAAATGGTATGACTTGCTATATGAAAATATATATATTAATATGGGTTGAAGCAATTTAGGTACGGCGAAGGTTGAAGGGTTAAAGAAATGTGGATAAATTTATCATTATGGTGCTAAGTATAATGTGCGTATATTAGATTTGTGTAAGTAGTTTGTATATTAGATGACAACCATTAAAAAACATGGGCGTATATAAATATCTATTCGTCAGTTGGGAGACATCGGGGTAACAAGACCCCGCTTAATCACTTACACTTACACCCAGCAACTTCTCCGCCTCTGGCTTATATTTTATGTAAATTCAGGAGTCTATGAAGCTTCGAGATGCAGAAACATCGACATCTTAGAAGTCGACTTATGTCACTGTATGCCGAAGCGAATGGTGTGAGAGAGAGAAAGGAAGAGAGAAAGGGAGATAGCAAATAGCGTAAATATTTGAAGTATACAAATAATACTTCAGAATCAACCTATCCTAAGCCAATGCCAAGAAGAGTCAAAAAGTTTCTAGAAGCTTCGAGATGCAGAAACGTCGAGAACATTTTAGAAGTCGACTTATGTCACTGTATGCCGAAGCAAATGGTGTGAGAGAGAGAAAGGAAGAGAGAAAGGGAGATAGCAAATAGCGTAAATATTTGAAGTATACAAATAATACTTCAGAATCAACCTAACCTAAGCCAATGCCAAGAAGAGTCAAAAAGTTTCTAGAAGCTTCGAGATGCAGAAACGTCGAGAACATTTTAGAAGTCGACTTATGTTATTGTATGCCGATGACGTCACCCATACCCATCCTGATACGGATTTTAATTTTATTTAATTTCAATTTCAATACTAATTTCAAGGTTAGAGTGATAAGAGCCAAGCTTCATAGTAAGCGCACTCATAACCCGCAAGTTCAATATAAGGCAGCAATGTAGAAGTTCAACATGTTTTTGTGTTACTTCTAAAATAATTTTGGCGTGTTACATCAAGAACAATAAGTGGTGCAATAGCCTTGAATCCAACGACATCTAGCAATGGTTGAGATTCCCGTATATAATAACTTTGTTGAAATTTTGTATACATATCATATAGTACAGCATACTGTCCCATTTCAAAGCGACTATTTAAATCATCATAGGGATATGATTCAGAGTTTATATATATATATTCTTTTAAATTAGATATATTACAATGATCAAATTTATTTCCTTCCTGTTTACTTTTTTCTCTTTGTAAGCCGATTATAAGAAATCATGGTTTTTAATTTTGGGGTGAAAGCTTTACCTTCCATAAAACTTTTGTTTCCTTTGATAGTATAGGATTTATATGATAGTCCCAACTTCTAAACGCCAGTTTAACAATAACGATTAACAATAACGATGATATTCGTATACCCATTCAAAATCAGGTTCTCTTTGTCTTACCAAGTGAGAGTATGATTTACATTCATGGGTTTATAGTAAAACAGGAAGGAGGAAATGATATAGTAATAACAGGTGTAAAATTTAAAAAACAACTTTGTTTCATATCTGTTCGATGAAATTCGATATGAAATTAATGGCTTTGAAGTTGATCGTACACGTAATCTTGCACTTTCATCAACCATGAAAAATTTCGTATCATTGAATAAAGCTGAAAGTGGCGCATTAAGAAACGATGGTTGGGTTACTTTGCAAAATTGGAAATGTACAAGATAATTAAAAACGAAAATTTGGTAATACCACTGGCACTGGATTATGCTATATCATAATAAAGTATATAATGCAATAAATAATGGAAATGGTATAAATCATGTAAATATGTACTGTTAAGGTTAATGGTCTAAGAACTTAAAATGCTATATGTAAGGCTTTCAAAATAAAAGATGTTCATAATAAAACTGTAAGACTAAAAAGTACAAAATAAAATATATATATGAAAAAAAAATTTTTAAAAAATAAGCTTTTATTTAAAACCAAAACGTGAACTAACAAGAAAAAATAAATTTCAGTGACAATTGTCATATATGTATATTCTAGATTCAGAAGAACCTCTCTCTTGGTTACCCATCATCATAATAAAAGCGTACGTAAATAGGTAAGTTCTAGGGACGTATATAAATTTAGAAGTTTTCAAAATGTAAAATACATTTAAATTTTAAAAGCTTTAGGCACTGATATTGTGCAGTAAACCTGTATAATGGATTGCGGTTTATATACAGATAAGCCTACTAAAAGATTCAATTCCACTGATATTGTGTAGTAAACTTGTATATTTTACATTTTGAAAATTTCTAAATTTATATACGTGTTGTGTACAGGCAGCATCCAAAGGATTAATTCCTTGATCACCTCTAGCCAAACGTTCTCTAGTTTTGTACCAGGTCCACAAAACTGATATCCAGGCAAATAAATTTCAAACGGAAGTTTGTTGATTATTTTATTCAGAATACCTTCTCCAACGAAAGATGGATGACGACTGACTATCTTTTTCTTTTTATAAATTATAGGCATAACTATTTATACTTGTTCTGTTCGACTGAAACAAATAAACGGATCCGTTTTATATGTTATGCTGTCAGTAGTTGGCATAATGCCCTTTTTGAAACAACACAAAATTGACGTATAGAATGTTGACTGCAAGACAAATTCAACAGCAGCATCAACTAGAATTCGACACAGTTCATTGCTACCGAACTCTAGTCGAGCTCTTATTGTGGGACATTCAAATTGTGGGAAAACAAATGTGATGATCGGTCTTATTGAGAGTCCTAATGGACTTAAATTTAAAAATATTTATCTATACTCAAAGTCAGGACAGCAGCCGAAATATAAGTACTTAGAGCGCCTAATTAAGCCGATTAAAGAGATAAATTTTTTAACGTTTTCCAATAACGATGATGTTATTTCACCGGAAAACGTACAACCAAACTCAGTATTTATATTCGATGATGTAGCTTGCGAGAAACAAAATCATATTCGCTCTTACTTTTGCATGGGTCGTCACAAAGACGTAGATAGTTTTTATTTATGCCAAACTTATACACATATACCAAAACACTTGATTCGTGATAATGCAAATATGATTATAATGTTCAAACAAGATGATATGAATATAAGACACATTTATAGTGATCATGTTGATGCTGATATGTCTTTCAAAACCTTTCATGAGCTATGTTCCAAGTGTTGGAGGGAAAAATATGGCTTTCTAGTTATCAACAAAGATGATCCCATAAATAATGGTCGCTATAGAAAAGGATTTGACATATTTATGAGACTATAAAAGAAATCAGTAAAGATATTTTAAAATCAGTGTAACAACATCAACTGAACTGATTACATCACAACTATTATAGGTTAAAATGATACTACTAAACACATAACTACTAAACTGAACTGTATTGTTAAACAGCTTACTGCTAAACTGGTATGTACTGTTAAGCAGATAACTGCTAAATTGGTCTGTACTGTTAAACAGCTAACTGTTAAACTGGTTTGTACTGTTAAACAGCCAACTGCTAAACTGGTCTGTTTTAGACTATCAATATGAATGAAAATCTGGTTAATAATCTTATTGAAACTTGAAATATTTTAAAAAAGAAATATTAAAGTATTCAGCTCGGAAGGGACGCCAATGATGAGTTCTTAGAGAAGACTTTTAAACCAATATCAAAACCCTTGAAAGAAATAATTCAATCAACTGATAATAATAAAAAAAAGAAGTTAAAATTTAAAAAATATTCTGATGGGTCTATTGATGATAACGATAAGGATAAAGTTGCTACGAGTACACCGTTTAAAAAGAGTAAGCTTGATTATAAAACATTTTCTCCGAGCTTTGAAAGCAAGAAAATCGAGAAGAGTTCGTCTGCGTTTAAATCATTTGATGTCGCTAATGATGATTATGACAACTACAGGGTTGTCCATATTCGAAGCGCCTATTTTATTTTTAAATAAATCAAAGAAACCACAATTTTTTGTCTGTTCGTCATGAATATCATTTAATTGGGTTCAAGTAGATTTGCTTACATTATTTTTTGAATATGATATCTCGTAAATGGTCGCCATTGGCCTCTACGACATATTGTGCCCGTTTTGCAGCATTTTCCATGGTTTTCTTCAACATTTCGATGGGAATGGCGGATATTTCTTGACGGATGTTGGTTTTCAGCTCTTCTAGGGTCTTTGGCTTGTTGACGTAATCCTTTGATTTCAAATAACCCCACAAAAAGAAGTCTGGAGGCGTTAAATCTGGAAGGCGCACTTTTCACTTTATTTATTTTTTTTAAAGCACGTTGAGTTTTCACTATTGACTTGTTTTGTTGAATGTAAATTTCAACAATTTTAGAGCGTTCGCGTGGCGTGTACTGATCCATTGTAAACATTTGCTTGGAATGACGCTTCAAACACGGTATGTCATTAGTCGATTTGGCATCACTGCGGAAAGTTACAGTGTTGCCAGATGGGCGCTTCGAATATGGACATTCCTGTGTGTCACCAATGATAATGCTGATGAGTATGATGATACTGATATGGAAAATGATGATAATGATACCCACATAGCTTTATCTATCGATCAAAGTATTCGATATGATTTATCAAAGGTGGATTTAAATAAATATGATAAAACCTAAGGACCACATAAAGATGAAAACCAGATATGGAGACTGGGTAATGAACCCATTACTCTTAATGCATCTAATATTTCTATAGGCACTTCAAAGTAGCCTTTTACATCGGGTTTATACAACCTAATAGTGTACAAGAATCCAAACATATACAATAAAACAGATTTAAATAGTTATAAACAAATATTGGAGATGACTAATGTAAATAGATGATATAATAACTTTAATGGACATGGACAAATTAAAGGAAATCTTTCTAAAAAATATACAACGATTATTAGAAAAATTTTCAAAGAAAGAGGAGGACATCGGGGTAAAGGTTTAATTAGGAACTGGTTAATAGCGGTTAATACCTTACGAACTGGTTAATAGATTACGTCTTTTGATTTCCTCAACATCAGCGGGTCATTCAAATCATAACAATGAAATAGTTTCAATTATTGTAGAATTGAGAGAAGCAAAGATTATTCTATAAATAGCCTATAAAATAAAGGGTAACACTTATTCATAGCATGCCTCTCAATAAGTTTGGACATCATATTGATAAGACTAACCGCAACAACAGAAAGCGTCAAAAATAAAATACTGGATTTCATTTAGACAGCGATCACCATTTCAACTTTAACTTGAGTAGAATTAAAAATATTGATAATCCTGTATTGGAAAGCGATGATGTAAATAAAAACTATTTGAATAGTTAATCTAAAGAAATAAAGAAGCAATTCATATATGTTATATTTGACGGAAAAAATAATGAGTCTGAAGTACATTTTAACAAATCAATTCATCATCAAAACTTTTTGTTTGAAGAAAAACTTATAGAGTTAAAAACAAGTCTAAGTAAACTGATACAAGATCAAAGCGCCTTACCAACTATTATTGAAGAGTCACTAAAATCGGCAAAATTGCTGCTTATAAAATTAATTCAACCGAACAACGTTGAATTTAATTCACCATATTAATTCACAATATTAAATTTAATTCAACAACAGAAGCCCTTAAACGAATTCAAGCTAAGGTAGACGCAAGAGATGGATCGACAAGCAGTGGTGTATGAGCTCCATAAGCAAGCACGAGGAAATTTCATCCGATGTCGAGTAGTGACCAAGGGTATAGACGATCTTTGGCAAGCAGATTTTGTTGAAATAGGTGCTTATTCAAAATACAACAAAAGATATCGGTTTATTTTAACTGTAATAGATACATTTTCAAAGTTTGCATGGACTGTTCCCGTAAAATCAAAGGGAGCGGAAGATATAACTAATGCAATTAAATCTATTTTAATACTAAAGAGAATACCAACAATTTTACAGACGATGGAAAAGAATTTTATAATAAAACATTTCAAATTCTTGTGAAGAGATATACCATACATATTTATTCGACATATATCATCGTGAAGGCTTCTATTGTACAACGATTTAATAGAACTTTAAAAGAAATGATGTAGAGAAAGTTTAGTTTGCAAGGAAATTATCAATGGATAAATATATACAAAGTCTTAATAAATCAATATAATAGTAAAAAGCATAGAACTATTGGAATGATGCCAAAGGCTGTTAATATAAGACATGAACGTTCCCTGCTTAAGCACTCTTATAATCATCCTAAAGTTTTTAAATATGGCAAACTAAAAGTTGGATACCACGTTCGAACAAGTAAACATAAACATACTTTTGCAAAAGGATATACTCCAAATTGGACAACAGAAGTTTTCAAAATTCGCGCTGTTCAAAACACTAATCCTGTTACGTATTTATTAGAAGACTATCAAGGAAACCCGATTATTGGCGGATTCTATTAATATGAAATATTGAAGACTCATTTTCCCGATACATATTTAATTGAAAAAATTCTTAGTCAAATGGTTAGGATTTCCAAATCACCATAATTCCTGGATTAATAAAGATGAAGTTCTCTAACAATATATTATACTTGAATACTTATCTTGCATTGTAATACCTATAGAATATACTTAATAAAGAACAAACATGTAAGTTTTATTGATTTTTGTTGTTTTTATTTTTAATGTTAGGTACTATTATTTCACAAAATTTGTAAAATTCTTCCAAAAATTTGAATGGTTTGGTTTCTACATAGCATTCTTTTTCTTCTTCTTCAATACTTTCATGCAAATTGTTGCTGTTGTTGTTGGTATTGTTGAATATGTCCATATTTTTCTTCTTCTTATTTTTTACGGTTAGTAAAGGTAATCCATTCTGATCTTTAACTTTCATTAATATGTGTAGCGTTCCATTTAAATAGCCCATCTGATTCCTTGTGATTATTAGAAATCTCTTTGGCAAGTGAATACAATATTCGTTATTTATAAGGCATTGTATACTTTCTCCATATTTTGTTTCTACTCGCTCTACTTTGTTGAGTT
>OU612044.1:86939373-87050925 GCA_914767935.1 Coremacera marginata | reverse complement strand
CACTAGCGGAAAATATGTAAAAAGAGAAAAAGAAAATTGTAACGAGTAGGCTGCCGGCGAGTCACTCTTTAAGTAGACGTTAAAGTAAAAAGACGTGTTTGATTATTAAATAATATAAAACAATAAATTCCTTGTTTAAACAAAAATTAACAGTTTAATTATTTTAAAGTGCTTAAAATATCAGAAGTGGGATCGATATGTCGTTCGATATGAATGCGTGCACCGTCATGCAGTTAAAAACGTGGCTGCGCGACCTTGGGCAAAAAACATCGGGAAATAAAGCTGAGCTGATTCTGCGCTTATGCGAAATTCCTTTGGACTCTCGAGGCAATCCTTCAACGGTTGGCGCAGCAAATGATGGCGACACTGATAGCATGCAGGCCGATGTTGGAAGCGACCAAGAAAGTGACGATGGTACAGCCATCAAAGTGGACGCTGACGCAAGTGCTGAAAATTCAAAAGAAAAGGGAACAGACATGAGTGATGCTAACGAGTTGGCAACCAACATAACAGTTGTTGATGACTGCGCAGCAAACAGCAATGACACTGACGACTGCGCTGCAAATTCAAAAATTTGCGAAGTTCGTAGCGTCATGCAGAGCAACCAAATAGCTGAAAAAGCGACAGCAAAGAAAGGAGAGCAAAATTGTGAGCTGATGAAAAGTCAAACAAAAGAGTGGAAAATAATGTCGAAAGAGTTGGAACTGATGAAACGAGAAAATGACTTGCTGAAGAGGGAGACGGAGTTACTGATGAAAGAAAAAGAGTGGCTAATGAGAGAAAAGCAAAATAAGGAAAATGATGTCAATAACAGTGATGGTCAAAATAAAAATTACAGTGGAAATTTTACAAATGTGAAAGATTTAATATCTGAATTTTCGGGCAGTGGAGATTCTTTTCATCATTGGGAAATGCAACTAAAGAGTGTGCAAGAAGCTTATAAGCTAGATGAAAATAATTTTAGAGCGTTAATTTCAAGTAAATTAAAGGGCAAGGCCCAAAAGTGGTTGCACTCACGAGCTGATATAATGACCATGTCCATTGAGTGCCTATTGTACCAAATGAAATTGATGTTTGAAGATCGTACGAGCCGACTTACATTAAAACGACAGTTTGAAGCCAGAAAATGGCAAGTCAATGAAACATTTCAAGAATATTTTCAGGATAAAGTAATATTATCAAATAAAACACCAAACATTGATGAGGACGAGTTGCTGGAGTATTTAATCGAGGGAATTCCAGACTATTCTCTTCGCGCACAAGCAAAAATGCAATGTTTCCGAGATAAGCAATTTTTGTTGGATGCCTTTCGGACGGTGCAGTTGACAAAACGCTCATCAACTGCAATGGTGGAGGCGGCAGGTCATGACCCATTAACTGATCGACAGCGAACATTAAAACCAAGATGTTTTAATTGCAACTCTATTGGTCACATGGCAGGTGAGTGTCGCAAACCGAAGCGTGAAGTGGGTGCTTGCCATGTATGTGCGGAATTCGGACACTACGCAGCTGAATGCCCAAAGAAGAGGATACGTCAAGTCCACCACGTCAATCCAGATGAAGACAACGATGATTATGTAAGGCAATTAGGTTATTCTTTTGTTTATTCAAATTTTAATTATAATACCTTACTAGAAACAATAATTGACACCGGCAGCCCAATTAGTTTTGTTCGCCAACAGTTCGTGCCGCAAATTCTTTTTCTTAATTCTAATAATAAAAATATTTTTCCAAAATTCTGTGGTATAAATAAAAGTCCTCTCAATATTACAGGGAAAATTAAGAGTATTATTTTGTATGAAGGAAAAAATATAGAATTGGATTTATTTGTAGTTTCAAATAATACAATGATGTATCCAGTAATTTTAGGTAAGGATTTTTTAAAAATAGCTAAGCTTAAATTGAAGAGTGAAGAAAATTATTCACAAAATTGTGAAGAGAATAATGAATTTAATAATGAGTGCTTAAATCTAATGAAAATTGAATTTGATGAAAATGTTCTATGTATTGATAATAACGAAATAAGTATTGATGCAAAAAATAAATTTGATAAATTGTTTAAAGAATCTTATATAAATTGTGAACGTCCCGATGAGCCGGAAATACAATGCGAAATACAATTGGTGTATCTGATTGGAGAAGGCGCGCGCAAAGCAGAGGCGCCTGGCGAGAGCTGATGAGGTCGGTCGAAATCCGGACACGGGTTGTTACGGCCACCTAAGTAAGTAAAGAAAGACTGCCAAAATTAGTAGTGGATAATGGAGTGATTTTTAAGAGAACCAGATTGAACACAAATGATACGGAAACTGAGGAATGCAAATGGAAGATGTGGGTACCAGAAGCGTTGACCTCAACATTGATTTCGAAAGCTCATGAACCACAGGTGATGGCATACGGCGGAACTGCTAAAACATTACACCGCCTTAAACAATTTTACTTTTGGCCTGGGATGACGCAGCAGGTTCGAACTTATATAAACCAGTGCACAGTGTGCAAAAAATAAATCTACAAATATTGAAATGCGACCTTGAATAGGACAAGAAGTAGTTACGGAAAGACCATTCCAAAAGATATATACAGATTTTTTGGGCAAATAACTTAGACAAAAAAAAGGCAATACGTATATATTTATAGTGGTTGACCATTTGACCGAATCGATTTTGTATGAACTCATAGAAATGATTTCTGTATACTTTTTTTCCAAATCGGAGAAAATTCCACGGAGCGTTTCTGATTCTCCTGAAGGTCTTTTTTGATAAAAAACATGCTTTGCCTATATCTTTTTATTTTACACAGAACAGATACCCAAATATGCTAAAACGATAAATTTTTTACCCATACCAACATTTTAGCATACAATTTTTTTTTAAATATTACATTATTATTATTGACCTTGACTCTTATTGACCTTCAAAAATCGAATTTTATGTTTTTTTTGAAAACACACAAACGCTGCAAAAAGCACATTTTTCATTGGATTAACGTGAAATTAATCTTGTTGGAAAGATATTAAGTTCAAATTTTTTTTATATATCGACTTGATTGATAAGCTATGAGCGTTTAATGTATATACATACTAAGATGGGTCATCCCTTATGAAAAAAAAATTAAAAATATTCACTCCTCATTTGAAAGCTAATATTAAGAGGGTTTTAGAACTACAAAAATGTATTTTTAAGGTGGACGCAAAATGTGTCCAGAATTGTTTTTTTTTTTTTATATAGCTTCACCATTTATTAACCGATCGTAAAGAAAGTGTGTCGTTCTTAAAATCTAAAATGAAAATTTTGGGGGTCATAATATGAAATAAATATCTAAATATAAAATTAAGTACGAAAATATTCCAAGCCGATGGATGCCAGATAGTTTGTTTTCAACACTAAAAATATTTTGTTTTAACCTCGTATGTGAGGTTGTGTGCTTTTTCTTTAGTTTCTGCTTTGCTTGTTGGTTTTTTTTTATCTAATAAGTTTCTGGCTAAACGACTGGAGGGATTTTGTTGAAATTTAGTATGAAGATACTCCTGGTTCAAAAATAAAATATAGGCTATTAGAAGTTTCAAATAGTTTCGATAGAGGGCACTTTAAGTAATAAAATATATATATGGCTCAATAACGCCTAAGCACTGAGCCGAATGTGATAAAATTTGGTACAAAAATTAAACCAAACGAAGCTGAACCGAAGAATCACGAACAAGACCGGAGATGAACGAAGTCATTTCGAAGGCGAACGAAGGTGCACAGAAGGCTAAAGACCAACAATTAAAAAAAACTTAGCCGAAAATTAAATTTACTGTAACTTTTTTCCCTACGAATGAAATTAAAAAGTTTTTTACAAAAGTTTGAACTTTTATGAACTTTTACTTTCTATTTAAAAAAGGAATTAAAGTTTTAGGGATACTGAGGAAATAAAACGAAAAGTTTAAATATATAGTCAAAGATAGAGTCGGAGTAAAAAAAGTTGCAAGAACGAATTGTTGACCTTCTTGAGACCTATCCAAAAACATACTTTCTTTACGATCGGTTAAAAAATGGGGAAGTTATTTAAAAAAAACAATTCTGGCCACATTTTGAGTTCACCTTAAAAATACATTTTTATAGTCCTAAAACCCTCTTAATATGAGCTTTCAAATGAGGGGTGGGTCCTTTTAATTTTTTTTTTTCATAAGGGGTGACCCACATTAATATGCATTTACCTTAAACGCTCATAGCTTAGCAATCAAATCGATACATAAAAAAAGTTAAACTTAATACCTTTCCAACAAGATTAATTTCATGTTAGTCCAATAAAAAATGTGTTTTTTGCAGCGTTTTTAACAAAATGTGTTTTTAAAAATAGCATAAAATTTGATTTTTGAAGGTCAATAAGAATTATAAGATAATAATACATAATTATAATAATAATTATTAATAATAATACATAATTTTAAAAAAAATGTTTATGCCAAAATGTGGGTATGGGTAAGAACTTTATCTTTTTAGCATATTTGGGAATACGTTCTAAAGTTATAAGCAAAAAACTTTTTTTTTTACCAAAAAGGAACTTCAGGAGAATCAAAAACGGTACGTGGAATTTTCTCCGATTTGAAAAAAAAGTATGCAGAAATCGTTTTTACAGTTCCTCTAACTTTAAAGACGGTGAACAGCGGAATCTAAATTTTGATCCGGTCCATTGACCATTTTTCCAAATTCACGTTGTTAAAAGCAATGTGAGACGTGACAGCGGTAAATGTTGTGAAATTTATAACACGCGAGGTTTTTTTTCAAATTTTGTGTTCCCGAAATAGTTCACAGCGACAACGGGATTGAATTCACTTCAAAAGAATTTGGTAAAGTGATCAAAACCTTCGGTATAAACCATTTAGGAACAGCCGTATACTCGCCTCAATCAAACACGGCTGAGCGAGTTAACCAGAGAGTGCTTGCAGCGATTTCTTGATGGGATTTCTTTTTGCCTAAAATTGAATGTTACTCCATTTTTCGCGCTATTTGGTCAAAATTTGTTCATGAATGGAGCCGACTACAAACATGCTCAAAAGCTTAAATCGTTAAATAACGCTGAGTTCTTTGTGCTTAATAAAGAAGACAAGCTAGCGCTCATATGAGATAAACTCAAAAACAACCTCTATGGAGCATTTGAAAAAAGTCCTCGTAGATATAACGTGAGGAAAAGAGAGATTTGTTTGTACCTGGGCAAGAGGTGTACAAAAGAAACTTTGTCCAAAGTGACTTTAAAAAGAACATGAATGCCAAATTTGTAAAAAGTTCATAAAATGTCGCGTAATACAGATGTTAGGCAACAACATCTATTAGCTGGAAACTTTAGGTGGCAAGGCATTCGGCATATTTCATGCAAAAGATCTGCAACAATAATCTCTAAATTTTGCAATTAACAGAACAACTAAATATTATTCTCGATATAACATATAAAAGGTTTCCGTAGTGCGTTGTTAGTTTCATTATCAAATATGAAATTTTGCTTTCATGCATTCGTAAAACACGAAATCGCCATGCGCTGACAATATCAAGAGCTTCTAACAGTGAAACCGATATTGAAGCGCTGCGTCGGAAAGTCATAAGCGTAGTTGGTAAAAAAAAAAAATAAATAATATAACTTGTAAAACTTTTTTCACTCGAGCGGTGTTGTTGTTGAGACCAGGAAGCAGCAAACAAAAATTTGGTAAAACAATTTTGATTAAATTTTTGTTAGTTTTTTTTTAATTTTCTAAACATTTGGCTCTTGAGGCCTTGTAAAAACTGGATATAACGATAGATTATTCGCGATGCTTCAAAAAAAAAAAAAACAATACCAACGCTACAAGTTAGGTTTGGCTGTAACGGCCGAATTGGTCTCGCATAACTTAGCACTGCATGAATGAATATCTGGTTATGCAAACATAGCAACACATGTCAAAGTTCAGATAAAAACAAAAAGTCATCGCGGAAACATAGAAGCAAACAGAATTTGTATTTCATTTGGATACTTATGTATTTTCTATGCGGTTGACGTTTTGGCGATAAAGCTGTTGGCAATATGACGAAGTCTATGTTTGTTCACGTTTTGCATAATCATTTTTTTCTATATGTTAGTTGCTTATGTTTGTTGCATGCGTTGCTGTGTCGTGCAATACGAATTGGACCATAAGCTCAATAAAAGTTAAATTTACAGATTGAAAGAAAAATGTTTGCTCACGACTGATTCGTTATTTGCTAGTACATTGCAAGTTGATATTTCTGCCGTTATGATCATAACTGTGTGGTTTTAGCTGCTCTTGAGACTGTATAAAGATTCCCAGCAATGCTGAATATTACCTTTTTTATCCGACGCCTAAAATCGGTTCGACTCAAATCGTTTTGGCTAAAACCTTTGCATAAATCAGATTTCAAACCGTGTGGAAAATTTCAAGCTGATTGTATAAAACCTCATTTCAATTCGGTTATTATTTTTCAAGACGGTTTATAATAGCGCATAAGCAGACTGTTCTTTTAAAACATTTGGGAAACCATATGCTTTGGCTTTGGTTAAGCAGTTTATAGCTGTTTTCTATGCAAAATTATTCTTGTTTTAATAGAATTGATTATTAAAAAAAGAAATAATTTAAAGTTTTTGTTTTCCATTGTTATTTAAGAATGTAATGGAAGAAAAAAAAAAGTTCAAATTTCAAAACACTTTGATTGCCGTTTTCAGTGAAACCGCTTGCTGCTTGCGTATAAACACACGTCATAAAATCGTTTTGAGTCAAAACGACTGTGATCAAATCGACGTGAAGCGTCGGATATTCAAGGTATATGATTCCAGTGAATTCCCCATATGCGTCACCTGAAAATAACAAAATAGCAAACATAGTAAAAGAATACTTCAGAAAACACTAAACTTAAACACCGTCCAGGAAAATATTTCCATGTGAATCTTAGTCTATAATTCAGCAGTCAGGTTTCTGTAAAAGAAAAAAGTATAATGCCCGGCTAACTCAGAGTAAGTATAGATACCACAGGGTGTGGGCGGAAGCCTACGGTGGACGCTGAAAAAGAAAATACTTACCAAGTAGAAAACCCAAGTCACCCTGCACACTGTATTTTCCCACGTGAAAACACGTACAAATCCAGCGTTTTGTTGCGTGTGACCGTCAGAAAAAAAAACACCTGTGTTGCCTGAAAAACAAGAGAAGCACAAGGGTTAAGGTAATGCAGGGTTTTGTTGTTGTTTTCGATACACATTTTCTTACCTGATTTAACTTGCCTATAACAACTTAATGGTGCGTGTTCTGTGCACCAATCCAGGGTGCAGCGACGAGAAATCATTTTTATGTAAATGAACTGAAAGAAAATTACATTATTCATTTATAAAACTAAAAAAACTAAGAATAAAAAATAAATAGAAAAAAAGAAGAAAAAAAATTCCTTTCTAAGAACAGTTACAATGTTAGAATTTTTCCAGTCCATATAAATCTGTCTGAACTATTCATTTTTCCACATAATTTTATAAGTTAAACTTAATTGTACATTTCAACTTTTTGTTACATTAAATCATTTTGGCTTAATATAATTTTCCGTTCTTCACGATTTAATATTCTTCTTTTTGATGTAGTTATATTCAATTCTTTTTTTTTTTGTTATATAAATTAAATTTTTAGTTTGTAGGAATTGTCCAAATTAATCGAAAAAATTGGTTTTCTGGTGTGGTTAAAATTATTGCCTAATTTGTATTTTTATTTTGCAAGTAAAAAATTTTTAGTCGTTCAATTCGGTCTGTGATAAGCTAGGTATTTGTACCCTTGACAGCTCTTAATAGGTAAAAGAAAATATGCTGGGTCCGCGTTAGTACAAACATCATTTTTTATATATTATAATTAACATTTTTATTGTCAAATGATTTATGATTTATATGATTTATATATGATTTTTAAATATCATATATGTCATCTGTATCATATGTCTTTAAATTTTGAGAAAATTATTACATACATATGTATTTTGATTTGGTATTAATTTTTATTATTAAATTTGTTGCATTTTATACTTATATACATTTCTGATAAATTATCTTTTATACATTTACATTTTTTTATACATTAATTTTGATTTAATTTGTTGTAGTTTATTTAATAACATTATAAAAGCACATAGCGATGACTAGAAAAATAGAGTTACCAACTTTCTGAAAAGAAAAATTATGTTAGAACTATTTAGAATCAATAAAATTGCAATTTGTGATTAGGAAAAAATAACAAAGGAGTGCTAATTTCCATAGGCGGGTCTGAAGACAGGGGCGCTTGAAATGGGGGGCCATGAAAGGTGCCATGGGCTTAAGCGGTAATCATTTTTCAGTGGGATTATCCGATATCACCCGTGGATAATCAGGTTGGGTGGGTGAATTCGGGGATAAACATCTCATCCCTACTCTCGATATTCGTGATAGGAAAGTGTTGCAATAAAGATGCGAGTTTCATTTAGTTTTTTGTTTGTTTATTTCAAGAGGGTTTCTTTATTAGGATTATTTTTAATTATTTTTGTATTATTTAGATCAGTGAATTTTAGTTTTGGTCATTATTTAAATTATTTTCAATTTCACTTCCGATGCGAAAAGGAAGTTATTATTCATCCCTCGACCTGGCGTGATAGGTAAAGAACTGCGCCCTAAAACCATGAGCTAGTTTGTGTTAATATTAAACCATACGATACACGTAATCGTGCTTTTCGTACTTGGTGGGATTTAGCCTCTTTTTTTCAAAATATATTTTTATTGTACTGTTGCAGTCTTTCCTGCCCCAGAGGAGCACGTCTTCTCAACTTCTCGATGTCTATCTTTTCTGTGTATTTTTTCACTTACCTCAAAATTTCTCGTTGCTATCAATATATTGTCTAAATATACAATCAACTTGTCGTCTTTAATCACATCCGCAAACATTTTGTTAACAAAACTTTCAAAAAAAGAAGGGTCCTTTTTAAGGCCAAACGACATTATCAGAAATTCAAACTGAGCAGTTGGTACTATGAAGGAAGTAAATTTCATTGAATGTTTCCATGAAAACATGGAAAACACATTTTTTAATTGTTATTTTGGAAAAACCTTAATTTAAGATAACCTGTCTAGGAAGTCATCTATAATGCATTGGTTAGGCTAGTCAAACATAATTGCCGAGCATTTGGAGTTCATTTTGGTTTATTTATTCTATTCGCTCAAATGTTTCTCTCTAATACACTTTTTTTACACTTCGGTCAAACTGCGACTCCAAGTAAATGCCATTCCTACGTAAAATATATTAAATTAAATACAACACAACAATATTAACTGATGTTAATTAATCTGCAATTTGATTCAAGCCTATTTTTATAGGCTTAAAAAAATAGGCAAATCTGCTGAAAATTTGGCAGCACATTTATATCAACTAGGAGATAGGGGTTCAAATTTGGCCACACCTCTTATTCTCGCCCACAAATTAATAAAAATGCTATATCATAATAAAGAACATAATGCAATAAATAATGTAAATGGTATAAATAATGTCAATATGTACTGTTAAGGTTAATGATCTAAAAAATTAAAATGCTATATGTAGGGCTTTCAAAATAAAAGATGTTCATAACAAACCTTTAAGACTAAAAAGTAAAAACTAAAACGATATAAAAAAATTTTTAAAAATAAGCTTTTATTTAAAACCAAAACGTGAACTAAAAAGAAACAATAAATTTCAGTGACATTTCAGATTCAGAGGAACCTCTCTCTTGGTTACCCATCATCATAATAAAAGCGTACGTAAATAGGTAAGTTCTAGGGACGTATATAAATTTAGAAATTTTCAAAATGTAAAATACATTTAAATTTTAAAAGCTTAAGGCACTGATATTGTGCAGTAAACCAGTATAATGGATCGCGGTTTATATACAGATAAGCCTGCTAAAAGATTCAATTCCACAGATATTGTGTAGTAAACTTGTATATTTTACATTTTGAAAATTTCTGAATTTATATACGTTCCTAGAACTTACCTATTTACGTACGCTTTTATTATGATGATGGGTAACCAAGAGAGAGGTTCTTCTGAATCTAGAATATACCTAATGTATACATATATGACAAATGTCACTGAAATATTTTTTTTTTTAGTTCACGTTTCGGTTTTAAATAAAAGCTTATTTTTTAAAAAAATTTTTTTATATTTTTTTTTTGTAGTATACCTGTGAAGGCACAAAATTTTTAAATTGTTAAAGTGACAATTAATACTGACAACTGTGCTCAACTCATGTTGTTTGATTTTTTCTTCTTTTTATTTATTTATTTATCTTACTATTATATAAAAATGAAACTTGAAAAATTGGCTTTTTTGCGTTGACTAAGGTAACCTCAAGAACTGCTGCACCGATTTTTGTGAAATTTTTACAATTCTTACAATAATTTATTGTAGAGTGTCCATGTAAGCTCAGAATTTTTATGATTCAATTAGCTGAGAAATTTTTGGGCAATATCCAATTCAGGTCTTTTTTGCCATTTCCTACCTAAACAATAAAAGATATGTCGATATGATGTATGAAGAAATGAAAGATCTTCGCAATTCCAATAATCAAAAATGTTCGTTCCGAGAGCGAGAGAATGAATTCGAAAAAAAGTTTATTTCTCACTTTAGACGTGAAACAATAACAACAAAAAATGCTCGGCAATCATGTTCGGCTATCATAACCACGGCGTTAGGGGAATTGAATAGTTATCTTAGCAATCCTTAACTCACCGGTCTTTTTTTTTGTCACTAAGACGATGGGTGAAATAAACTTCGAATCACTTACTTTAACGTAGCCTTTTAATATGTATTTATCTGTAAACTTTTGCAATTCGATCTTCTCCGTATATGATAATCTTTGAAGAGCACCGTGGAATGGTTTCTCATTTTCTATGACGAACTAATTACAGATGACAAACATTATAAGGTATATTTCAAGTCAGTAATTTATCCTTAAATGTAGGATCAATTGACATAAGGTCGCTTTCAAAATTATTTTCTATCACTTTTACAATACACGTGGATTTTTTCTCACTTGTTCTACTTTCAATATTTTTCCCTAAAAATTGTTTTAAGAATTTGTATTTTCGGCAATTTTCTCAACTTTTTTAAAATTTGTATCGTTCATTTCTATTGGAGGCATCTTATTTTCTTCATTTTCTGGCGATAACTCTTTTTTAAATTTCTTAAAAAAAATCTCTGCCTACAACTACCTCGTGAATCATTGATTCATCGGCGACAACCATCATCGACAACTGAGATAAATTTGTTTATTCGCCCATTTCACATTAAAGTGTAATATCAGTTGCACTGACCATTTCTGATTGGCACAAATTTTGTTTTTAGATTGGTTAATTGCTTAGAAATCAAATACGGAGTTTGAGATTTCAAACATTTTTTTTCGCAGACCCACAGCCATGCGAATGCCAAAATAAGGTATAGTTTGAGACAACGCAGCACATACAATTTAAATCCGATTTTCGTAAATAAAGTATAATTAAAAAGGTTATTTCCTCTTTTTCAAGGAAAAAATATAGAACTTTTGGAAAAATTGCAGTAAAATGATCTATTCTTAATTTCAAAGTTTAATACTATGCCAGCAACAGGTGCTTTAAGTTTTTGTTTTTCATGGTTTTCATTTTTCCAACAATGTAAAATGAAGATATGAAATTTTATCGTCTTTTTTTTTAAACTGTACTATTTCAATTCCACCAAATAAACCACCACCAAATAAACTTACTTATCTAAACACTTCCATTGCATCCGACTTGGAACTTATAGCACCTAAAGCACCGCTGCGAAGAGTCATTGAGCGGTTTGGAACCTCGTGGACTATCGAGGTTTTGAAACAGGATCCAAAAGCTTAAGTCTTCTAATCAATTTGAGTCTACCACAGTATTCATCAAAGGTTTGCCCTCAAAAACATTTGCATCCTCGGTGCGAGAATACTTCTTAACAAAATTTCGCGTCTCCATCTCCGATTGCCAGAAAACATCGTGCAAAATGTAGCAGTTTTAAACTAATCATGCGCACCAAATACGAGTGGCTGGCCCTGAGTGCCTCTGGTGGAATGCAAACTCATGGAACTATTTAAATATCTAAGTGGACAGATAAGCCCGGGAGTACTCCGAAAGTATATAAAACTAGCAATTATAAGTCAAATTCATACACAAACTTAAACGTTAAAATAAGCAATTATCCTAAGCCCAACACCAATAAACCTGAAAATTTGTTTAATTCTAACATGAATACTAATTCATATTCTAAAAATCCTTCAAAAAGTAATTGTAGTTCTAGCTCTACCTCTTCTTATTCTAAATCTAATCTTAATTTTACCTCTAAATCCTTAGTCCCATCACAAGTTAGATACTAATTGGAATCTGAAAATTAACATCTTCCCATATTCTCTCCCATAGTCAACCAGAATACCGCTACAACTAACAATATGACGGAAAGCAATCTAGTATCAAAAAAATCTTCCACTTATCCAAGACGGGTTTAGATAATCAAACCAACAATGATATGTATCCGAATTTCATCCACTCCCATACTCTAAATCCATCACCACCAACCGAAAGTGTCGATAAACCTATTCCAGTTCTAAATGTGCCTTGTACCTATAGTCAACTTCCTCCAAAAGTCAAATTGACAATGAACTCTTGCGCAGACACGGATAACAGATATGCTCTTTCTTGTCTAAGGGAGAACAGTGTGTACAACAAGGCAAGACCAAAACTAATCTAAGAGTATTAATTCAGCAAGAAGGTTTCTCTACCGATGTTTATGACTTACGTAACCTATTTGTTTGCTTTCACGAGCAACTCGGCGTAACGATTGATCAAGACACGACGGATCTAGACACCTATGACGCTCACGTCAGAATTAAACACGTCTCTCTACTTCAAAAATCACGCAAAGAGCAGCAATAATAACATATAACTCAAATTTTTTAAACATATTTTATCATAACTGTGGTGGCATGAGAAGCAAATTACAAAACATTTATGTTGACGCCAAATCGTTCCACTTTAATGTACTAGTATGCACTGAGACATGGTTAAATGAAACTTTCAATAATAAGGAAGTTCTTGACAGCAATTGGACTGTCTTCAGTAATGATCGGGACTACTCCTCAACAGGTCTTTCTCGAGGAGGAGGACTCCTGATATCATCTTACAATCCTCTCTCAAGTGAGCTAATGGATATACCAACCCACAAGCTCTTCAATCACTGAATAGTAAGAATTTACTTAAGAAATAGTCTATATATGTACATACATTGGTGCCGTTTACATTCCTCACGGCTCAAGTGAAACAACATACATCTAGCTATGTGAAACACTGTCCGCTTTTATCTCCACTGTAAAAGAGGAGATCGTGTTGTTATTCTTGGTGACTATAACCGTCCAAATATATCTTTTGCCATCGATGAAAATGACAACTATCTTCTTTCTGTCAACCTTTCTAGTATCCTAGATCTCACATTGCTTAGTACCTTGTATGGCAGCGACCAGCAGCCAGTTTTTTCTGCACAAAATCAAAATGGGAGATGGTTGGACCTAATATTTACTAACGCACATGAGGAAATGAAGGTTAGTCCACGCAGTGATGCAGACAATTTGTTAGCTAACTCTGTTCACCATGCAGCCTCAACGCCGATTACGAAAGCATAAAATGTTATCTTAATGCTTTAAACTGAAATTATATTTTATCCAACTTAGATGTAGACAGCACTGTCTCTAGATTTTATCAGCACATTTTTACTGCTATCAGAAAGTGATGTGCCAAAAATAAAGAATAAGCTGTCAGAGCCATGGCTAGACAATCTCAGATTTCTCAGATTTTTGAGGAATCAAAGAAATAGAATCACAAAACTTCTCAAAAACTTAGCGATGAACTCAAGCTAAAGTATGACGAACTATCATAAGAGTTCTCTATCAAGTCAGACGAAGCGCACAAATTGTACACTAACCTTATCGGTGAGAAAATCATCCAGGAACCGAAAAATTCTTTGACTTTAATATTATACTAGACTTCCTTTATATAAATACAGACTCAACCTTTTAAACTTGATGCCATTATTATCAAGAAGATCATTATTGGGCTCATGTTTTACTTTGGATGTTATTAATGGTGCTATTGACAGGGAATATATTTCTAGTATGATATGCCTCAACGATCCAATAAGACGTACTAGGCATACTCGGCTGTTAACTGAATATCAGTACCAAACTACATACGCAAACAATGAACCCAGCAATAGAGAATTCAATAACGTTTCCGTATACTTCTCACCTTCCATGTCCAAATTCTCTTTCAAGAAAACCCTGTCTATTTACCAAAATTTACTCAGGCTTTAGTTAAATTATATGTATATAGTTACTCGTATGTATTTTTACTCGTATAATTTTTTGGATATAAATATTATTATAAGACCCTTTTTTCGCCTTTCCTTTTCTCTTGTTCAAGCGACTTCAATCCAAGTATCTCTCTTCCTAGTTAACCCAGCTTTTGATCTTCTCTGTTTTCTCTCCTCTTTCTGGTATATAAGTACCGTTTACTTTTACTTTTCATTTTGTTTTTGCCTCTCCTTTTTGACGTGTTCGTGAAATCATGTCATTTAGGTGGGCGGATCCCACTTCAATTCGTACATCTTCGAACACCAAAACAAGGCAAGGGGAGAAGAAATAAAATAAAAATAAATTCAATTAAGTTAGAATAAGTAAATTGCCTTGTTTGGGCAATAAATTAATAAATAAATTTCTTATATTGTAACATATCAGCAGTGATGTTCCTCGACGCGTCGACTTTAATTGTTGACATTTTGGTGTCGAAAATGTAGACAATGGTGTAGACAATATCGAAAATTGTGTAGATAATGTCGAAAATGTGGAAAATGGCAACATTGGAGTCGAGAATGTACAAAATTAACTGGCTCGCTGCAGTTGTCAAACAATTTATTTGTTATTTATTAAAAAGTAAAATAAGCATTAGCAAAGTATGCCTAGAAAACGTAAAAATAAAGAAAACGCCGAACTTGGATACAAGCTTATCAAGTTTCAAAATAAACATGAAACATCCAACATTCGCACGGCTTACTTAAAAATTGTAGCAGATACCTGCTTCTTCCAAGTTCCAATTCCAAGTAGATTGAATTTGTTCTTTGCTTTAGTATTTTTTACCGATTAAAAACTTTTATTTTAATGCTATTTACCAATAAAAATATTGAAAATGCTTGCTATAAAAGCCGGCTGCCATTTTGCTGTGTCAATAAAGTACTTAACAACTAAGGTTCTGGGTTGCATAAAAATGT
Organism: Coremacera marginata; assembly: GCA_914767935.1. NCBI lineage: Eukaryota > Metazoa > Arthropoda > Insecta > Diptera > Sciomyzidae > Coremacera > Coremacera marginata. The sequence continues at coordinate 87,035,618 of OU612044.1, read as the reverse complement.
TTTATTATCTACACATGAATGTTTTGTCAACACGTCGTTAATAGTGATTGTCTACACGACATTGTCGACAACGTCGAAAATGTTTTTCTCGACATCATGTAGTCTACGTCGCCCATCACTGCATATCAGTACTTAATATGTACTGTGGGCAAAAAATACCGGGACATTTGAATTAAAATTTTTGTTGGAATTCCGATAGGGACAAATGATCTTATTTTCAAGGTGGCACTACTGTCACTGACGAAAACGAAAAAAAACGAAAATGGCCATTTCAGCCCTTGAAAGGACTTTGACCGAGCTTCTTATGATCAATTGTCAACCCACTATGACACGGCCGCTACTGTCACTGGCATTTTTGGTGCTTTTGTAAAGAGCTAAAATTAAATTTTTAGCACTGGTGCTTTTGTAAATAGCTAAAATTAAATTTTTCGTTTTTTATAATGTCCGAAACTATTCAACAAAGCAGTTTCATTAAATTTTGTGTACGGAATGAAATTTCTGCTGCCGAAACATTGAAAATGTTGCAAAAGGCCTTCAGAAAGCAAGCTCTATCGAAAAGAAGAGTTGATGAGTGGTAAAAAATTTTCAAAGAGGGTCGAGAAGCGTTGAAGATGAGGAACATCAACATTAACTGATGAGCTATACGTCAACAAAATCAAAGAATTGGTCCAAAATCATCGATTGACAGCCCGAGACCTTCTTGACCTTGTTGCGATATCGGAAGGATCAGTGAAAACTATTTTGAGTGACCGTTTTTGCCTCAGAAAAGTGAAATCTCGATTGGTGCCAAAAACGCAAACATCATCCATTTTTACAAACTCTAAGAACTTCATAATTTTTTGAAAACTTAAAAATAAATGCTTTTTGAATTTTAAATTTGCACACACTCTTAGGATTTTATAATTTTTTGAATACTTAAAAAACGAAATTCGACAACTCGACCTTATTTTCATTGGAAAGGGAAATAAAGTCGATTCGGCTTTATTGTCTTTGATTTCATTTACCCCTCCGCTTTACAGTGTAAGCAGCCTAAAACTCTAGTAATTTTTCGTACTTTGAAGTACAAATAGTACGTTGCATAGACTGTTCAGCAGCTTTCTTGATTGAACTTCGAAAATGTTCGAATATCTAAAATTACCTCCTAAGTTCGTTTTTAAGATTTCTAGACAGCTTCACTGATGGCGTATGATGCAACTCTTAAAAATTCATTTAATAAAATTTTATTTTATTTTGTATATTGTGTTGTATATTTTTTTTTTGTCTCTTACTTTCTCAACTGAGCATTATTTCAGCTGTTGTGCAGTTATTGTATGTAATTATTTAAATTTGATTTGCCATTTTATAATTGCCTTCGTCAGGATTTGATCCGTAGTCTCCCCGATTTGAAGTTCGCCGCCTTACACATTGTGCCGGTAGGGTGAAGTAAAGTCGAAGGCAATATAGCTGAATTCGACCTTATTTCCATTGGAAAGGAAAATAAAGTCGATTCGTCTTAATTACCTTTAAAAGAAATCAATATTAAAACGCAAGGAATTAAATTTCTAAGTTTTTAAGTGAAATATGACCCTATGCCAAAAATGCCCTTGTAAGGAATGTTGATTTTAACATTTCGTGTAAAGGTAAGCCATTTTGCACTCTACCACCATTTTCACATTAACAATTTTAAAATGAATTTTAATTTAAAGGATAGATCTGAGAAAAAGAAGTTACCAAAGACGGTTCGTTCTTTAATTATTTTTTTATATATAAAGCGTGGTTAAATTTTAAGGGCCGATGTTGAATGTGAACCACACCTAAACTTCAAGTTTCTTTTAGCATTTCATTTAACATTCGTCAATTTCAGACTAACTCAATTTGAACCATGGAAAGATACACAATCGAGCAACACGTTAAAGTTATTCAGGCTTATTATGAAAATGGGCGTTCAAATCAAAATGCATATCGTGCACTTCGTGATTTTTTCGGTCAATTTAATCGTCCAAATGTGCGTGCAATCAGAAAAATCGTACAAAAATTTGAGCAAACTGGGTCTGTAGGAGATGTGAAAACACCAGTGCATGCTTGTACAGCTCGTACAGCAGAAATATTGCTGCTGTTTGCGATAGTGTGTCTGAAGAGCCGTCCATCTCAACTCGTCGTCGTGCCCAACAATTGCACCTCTCACGTTCGTCGTTGATGAACATTATGCATAAAGACTTACATTTACACGCTTACAAGGTGCAATTGACTCAAGAACTAAAGCCTCTTGACCATTTCAAGAGTCGTCAATGGTCAGAATGGTGGCAAGAAATGGCAACAGCGGATGATAAATTGTCGAAGAAAATCATTTTCAGTGATGAGGCACATTTTCACCTCAGTGGATTCGTCAATAAGCAGAATTGCCATATTTGAGCGAATGATAATCCAAGAATGATTGTCGAAAAACCAATGCACCCACACCGAGTGAATGGTGTTCGCTATCGTGAGATGATAACGAACTTTTTATGGCCCGAATTGGAAGATATGAATGTGGACGGTATGTGGTTTTAACAGGACGGTGCCACTTGTCACACAGCTAACGAAACAATAGCTCTTTTGCGCTACAAATTCAATGGCCGTGCTATCTCACGTGGTGGCGATGTCAATTGGCCGCCAAGATCATGTGATTTGACACCGTTGGATTTCTTTCTTTGGGGTTATTTGAAAGAAAAGGTGTACGTCGATAAGCCAGCAACAATTCAAGAGCTAAAGGATGAGATAATTCGGCACATTAATGACATGGAGCCTCACTTATGCCTCAGCGTCATCGAAAATTTGGACCATCGGATATAGGTGTGCCACCGAGGTCGCGGCGGCCACTTGGCCGATATTTTGTTCCATACATATTGCACCATACCAATTTTATCATAATAAAAAGAAATGACAATAATTTCTTAAATAATTTGTGTTTTATTCAAAATCAACATCGGCCCTTAAAATTTAACCACCTCTTATTTTTATTTTTATGTATTATTTCAATAACAAATTTGAAATCTATTTTAAATAGAAATAAAAGAATAGTTTTCTATTTATAGTAAGAAAAACTATTTTTATTTATACTATTTATTATGATATATATATATTTACTATATTATTTATTTTATATGTATTTATTCGTTGTTGATTTGAATAATTTTCACAAACTGAATTTTCAATAAAATATTGATATATACATTTTGTTAGTTTAATTGCATTTTTTAACAAATTAGTAAATGTGTTTTTCGGCTTCAATATAGAGCACTTGACTATTTTTCCCAAAGCCTGGTATCAGGTCGAACGCGATACAGTTTTCTTCCATTATTTCTTGAGATGCTGGAGAAATCTGGGGAAGTGGAACAGGTTATCACATTATTGAAAATATACGTAATGTAGGGGCAATGTGAGGGCAGAAGAGCTTTTAAAAAAAAAGGATGCATTTCGTCAAATCCTATGGCATTTGATTTAACCGTAAGAACATATCATAAAACCTCCAACTGACCAGTGCAAGAGAAACTAAAAATATTGTTATTATTGCTAGAAACATTGGTATCGTTTTTATAACATTCAATGCGTTATTATGAGCAAATCGTACGTTTAGTTCATCTACTACGCTAGTATCAATGGTGGCGTGATTTTTTTTATTCAAACCAATTTCTCTTATTGATTTTCACTGCTGCTGGCACCCCACCACCTTGTTTAACTTGCATGCATAGAATTTTGTTTTGGCATTTTTAATCATCGCGTTCACTCCTCTTCTTAGTATTTGATTGTTTTATATAAGTCAAGGCTTTTAAAGCGCTTCCAAAGATTATACGCATTATTTCGATTTCTTATCGTGATTTGAATTTCACTATTGTACCACGGACGTTTCTTTTGAGAGCAAGTTTCAGATTTTAAAACTACAAATTTGTCGAACAAGGTTCTGACGAATGCGTTCAATAAAGAAAATCGGGCATCAGCACAAGGTATGCCGTCGATATTTTCTACTTCAGTCCTTAGTAACTCATAATATATATTTTTAAAATCACGATAAGAAGAAGTTTGCGGTGCGTGGTTTTTGTGAAAGTCCAGCGTAATAAAAATGAGGTCGTGTTTAGAAAAACAACAAGCAACGACTTGGTCATATAGCAAGATTTCCGAAACATCATTAACAAAGAACAAGTCTAGTAACGTATTTACCGACTTTGTAAAGTGTGTGGGAGTATCAGATTTGACTGGAAGAGCCCAAGAGATAACATATTTTGTAGTAAGTCAGTTTCAGTGAGCAAGTCAGTATTGGAATCACCGGCAATGACTTTATGCGTTCTTATGCGACAAACACACATATTCTATTTCATCAATAACAAGGCCCAGATCAATGTTTTTATTTGGTCTGTAAATTGTTGCAACAAGAATTTTATTCGTTCCGATTGAAATGTTAACAAAAAAGAGTTCACATGGACTATCTGGGCCGGATTGATGCACAATTTTACACGAGAAGCAACTCTTTACGAACATCGCGACATCACCCGCATGTGTTATCCTGCCAGTTCTGTACAGATTACTCGTATAGTCGCTTAGGTTGAAAATACCATTTGGCATGCTAGGAAGTAACCACGTTTCGGAAACGCATTTAATGTTTATATTGGAATTTTCAAACAAATTTCGGAATTTGTCTATTTTTTTACCAAACTCTGTGCATTAATGTGGTAGATTTTTACTCCACTCTTTTGTCCTGACAAAATTCGAACCATCTCAAATGAAAAATCTTTGGAACTTCCTATGGCATTAAATTCAGTAGCCATAATTTAAAGAAAAAAAATAAATGTAATAAACCGACAAGGTATCAAAGCAGCGAAGTAGTAATGTTGAAAAACATACATGTTACTAATCGTTGTGTTGAAATTATGAGTGGGAGTATTTAAATAAGACGTCATCGAAGAAATTAGAACAAAATAACTTAAAATATAACTTAATAACATCAGTTTAGTATAAATATGTTTATTGTTGTTGTGGCATATGATCTTACTTACTAAAAACTCTTGTTGCGAATCAATGTATTCAAAAGTAGAGGATTGAATAGACTGATTAAATTCCTCGAGGGCACTGATTGATACAATGTTGATGGCAGCATCTCTTTGCCCTTTTTTACGTAAACGAGGCCACGCATAGAAAAGGTCGCTGTTATTTTTCGCGATTTTCTTAAGCGTTACTAAATGATTATTTTTTTGCTATCGACATTGTATATTTTTTCTTCTCCAAACCACCTTGTTAAACGTGAAATAAACAGGGATGGAAAATAACGTTAATTTTTTAATTTTTAGACCAAAAGATCATGTATAAAAAGTTATTGTAAAATATTTTTAAATGTAGCAATATGATGCTAAGGAGTCAGAGATCCCGTTTTTGACATGATTTTTTTGTCATGATTTTTAAGATAAAAATCAACTTGAAGCAATTATTTCGGACCGATTTTTTTTGATCAAATAAAACAATTATTTTTTTTTTGTTATTTTTTCGAACAGAAATAAAAGTTATTTGTAATCGTTATTTTTTTCAATCAGAAATAAAAGTTATTTTTTAATCGTTATTTTTTCGATCAGAAATAAAAATCATTTTGTAATCGTTATTTTTTCGATCAGAAATAAAAGTTATTTTTTGATCGTTTTTTTCAATCAGAAAAAATAGTTATTTTTAATCGTTATTTTTTCGATCAAAAATAAAACTAATTTTGTATCGTTATTTTTGCAATCAGAAATATAAGTTATTTTTTAGTCGTTATTTTTTCGGTTAGAAATAATTTGTTTTTTTATCGATATTTTTTAGGTCAGAAATAAAAACCAATCTTTGATCGATATTTTTCCGATCAGATTAAAAAAATTAATTTTTGATTAAAATAATATCGATTAGAATTTAAATCAAATCAATATTTACGCATGTTATTGGGTTCAAATTAGAAAGTTATTGAGCATATAAAAAGTTGTCTTGGACAAGGATTTTAACTAAGATTTTGACAAGGATAACGACAAGATTTTTGACATGGATTTGGAAAAGTATTTGAATAAGGATTTTGCCAAGGATTAGTAAAAGAATTTGAATAAGGATTTGGGCAAGGACTTGCGCAAGGATTTGGATAAGGACTTGGCCAAGGATTTGAATAAGGACTAGACCAAGGTTTTAAATAAGGAAAAGGTGGAAAATAGTAGTAGTAATCGAAGACGGTAGTATTAAACAATAGTAGACATGGAAGTAGGTAGAGGGTGAGGGTTGCTGATTTTGAATCTGATGTTAGAATTTGAAAAACTTTTTTGACACTAGGGTGGACCCTCAAAATTGACCCTTAATATTCCACATGGGTCAATTTGATGTTAGTATTTCAAAAAAATTTTTTGACGCTAGGGTGGATCCCAAAAATGTTTTGTGTTTTTTATTTCACACATTTTGTGCATGCGCTGGCAGAATTAGACAATCGCTGAGTTTGAATTTGAGGTTAAAATTTCAAAAACTTTTTTGACACTAAGGTGGTCCCTGAAAATGTTTTGTGTACTGCATTTTGTGCATTGCAGTATTAGACAACCGCTAATTTCGAATTTGATGTTAGAATTCAAAAAATTTTTTGACTCTAGGGCTTACCATAAAAATGTTTTTTCTTTTACACATTTTGTGCATGTACTGGCAGTATTAGTGCAGTATTAAGAATCGCTGATTTAGAATCTGTGATTAGAATTTCAAAAATTGTATATGACAATATTTAATTGATGTACAACATGTGTAAAAAAGAAAACATTTTTGGGGTCCACCCTAATGTCACATACAATTTATGAAATTCTTATATCAAATACAAACTCAGCGACTCTCTAATTCTGCCAGCGCATGCACAAAATGTGTCAAAAATTCATTTTTGGGTCCCACCTTAGCGTCAAAAAATTTTTTAAAAATTTTAACATCAAATTCGAAATCTGCGACTGTCTAATACTGCCATATGGAATATGTAGCAAACAAAAAAGTTTTGAGGGTCCACCCTGAAGCCAAAAAAGTTTTTCAAATTCTAACATCATATTCTAAATCAGCAACCCTCTATCTACTTCTATATCTACTACTGTTTAATACTACCGTTTTCGATTATTACTACTATTTTCCACATTTTCCTATATAAAACCTTGGTCTGGTCCTTATTCAAATCCTTGTCCAAGTCCTTATCCAAATCCTTGCGCAAGTCCTTGTCCAAGCTCATGCCCAAATCCTTGTTCAAATACTTTTACTAATCCTAGACAAAATACTTATCCAAATACTTTTCCAAATCCATGTCAAAAATCTTGTTTATCCTTGTCGAAATCGTAGATAAACTCCTTGTCCAAGACTACTTGTTTGTATGATAGTAAACGTGGGTTCGAAGGGTGGTAAGTATGAATTATATTTTTTATATGCTCAATAACATTCTATGATAATTTGAAACAAATAACATGCGTAAATATTGATTTGATTTAAATTCTAATCGATATTATGTAAGTCAAAAATAATTTTTCAATGATTGGTTTTTATTTCTGATCTAAAAAATATCGATCAAAAAATTACTTTTATTTCTGACCGAAAAATAACGATCACAAAAGGATTTTTATTTCTGATCGAAAAAATAACGGTTAAAAAAAATTACTTTTATTTCTGATCGAAAAATGTATATCAAAAAATAATTGCTATAAAATGATTGATTGATACGAAAATCGTTATTTGCTGTCCCTGAAAATAAAGAGTTTAATTTTTCGTGTTTGAACATGACAACATATTCAAAAATAAGTTTTGCAATTCCTACCAAAGAACTGATAGCTTAAAAAAATGATGAATTTCTATGAAAATAATACAAACAACAATTTAAGTATTGACCTCGAAGATGTGCCTTAGTTTTAATTTTGTATATGGCTTATCGTTAACTTAAATTCAAAAAACCATTAAACTACATTTATTCAACATAACATTTGTAATTATTTATAAGAGAAGCCAAAAAGAATTTAAAATAGCACATATATTAGATTTAAAAGTCATCCTCTCTTCTTAATTTCGTTTATAAAATAGCTATTTTTGGATATTTCTCTATAGAATGGCTTTTAAATCGAAAATATATCCAATTTTAAAACGGGTTTGGTTTCTCCTAAGATAGAAATTAGATTTATGGTGTCGATATGAATACACCTATTTGTTAGTGTTTTAAAAATTAATTAAAATTAATCTGTCTATGCATGATGACACTGAGCAACACAAGCAGCGCAGTTAAAATCGGGAAGGACCTCTCCATTCCATTTGTTACCAAACGAGGTTTCAGATTCCTTATTGTGCGACTTTTTTAATCTAACTATGGAGATGATCATTCGAGCTGCGGATCTGAGACAAAGCGGCACCATATTCTACAAGAGTGTTATGCTAGTGTATGCTGATGATATTGACATCATGGGCCATAGTTAGTCTTGCCAGGAGATTTTTCAGAAATCCCTACTCTTATGAAAAAATTCCTTTTTTTCCTAAACTCACTTTTTTATCTACATTTTTCAGTACACTAGTTTTTTAAATTTTTCAATACATAAAATTTTATTTTTAAATTTGCACATTTTCAGTTCAGGTACATAAGTTCAGGTTCATGAACAGAAAATAAGAAACTAAAATAAGAACGAAAATAAAATAACTTAAAAAGTAGCATTTGAATACCATAAGAATAACATAAAAAAATAAGAACAGCAGAAGCTAATAAATATTATAAAAAAATTAATAGTGGTATTCAATTAACGCCGTATTTGTGGTGTAAATAGCGTGTGTGCCGTAAGTTCATACAACTTACCACACATACGCAGTTTACATCACAAATACGTCGTTCATTGAATACCACTAATGACAAAAACTATTCAACAATTACGTATAATTAACTTTTGAAATGACTAGATGTGAATTTTAAATGCACACAATTAATTTAATTTGCTTGTAAATGAGATCTAGTAATGCAAATATAATTTAACATTTCATAGCATAATATGGCTTAAGACCAGCAAAGATGGAGTACTCACGCATAAGAAAATTGTACAAAATAAGTAAGCCATACAACAAAAACTAAAACAAGTATTTACTTATCATTCTTATTAAAGTTCCCACATATTTACTAACTTCATATTAATAAGGTATTACCAGATTTACGAATTTCTAATGATACACTTTGAAAAAGTAAAAGTAAAAAAGTATTTTAAAGTTTACAATTAAAACATATAATTTTTAGCTGTTAAAAAAATCTGTAATTGAAAAAAAATCCCTACAATTCAACACAATTAGGAAATCTTTCCCTTTTCACTTAAATGTCAAATTTTTGAAAAAAATTCCTACAAAAAGGGAAAAATTCCTACACTTGGCAGTACTAGCCATAGTACACGCGAAGTCAGTGCAGCATTCTCCAAATTAGAAAAAGTGTCGAGTCGCATGGGTCTTGCAGTAAGCGCTGAAAAGACGAAATATCTGGTGTCAACAAACAAACAGTCCCAGCGTATTGGCACCCACGTCACTTGGGTTGTCACCCACGTTGACAACACCTCCTTCGAGGTTGTAAAGGACTTCGTCTACCTGGTATCCAGCATTAACTCCACCATCGATATCAGAAGATAGGTAAAACGAAGGATAACTCTTGCCAACAGGTGTTACTTTGGGCTCAGAAGGCAATTGAGAAGAATAGCCTTCTCTCAACGACTAAAAGTCACGCTCTATAAGTCACTAGTCATGCCCGTCCTATAATATGCAGCACAAACCTGGACGTGGAACAGCTTTGATGAAAAGACTACGGACCAATCTGCGACAATGGCGAGTACCGATACGATGAAACGATGAGCTATATGAGTTATACGCCGACATCGTAACGCGCATAAAAATATAATGGCATCGCTAGCTAGGTCATGTTGAGCGGATAGAAGGTGACGCTCCAGCGAAGAAAATATTTGATTCGGTACACAGCGGTGGTCAACGCAGAAGAGGGCGGCCGTATCTCCGTTGGAACTACCTAGTAGATGACAACCTGACGAAACTTGGAGCTTCTAACTGGCGTAACAGGCCAAAAACCGCATTACGGTTGTAAGCGCCACCTAAGACAGGCAAGTGTTCGTAGTGTAGCATGCAGCAGAGTATCTACTTTTTTTCTTGATGGGGCACAAACATGATTGTTTTCAAAAAAGTGCTGCCAATAAATTTCTTTGACTATCATTTTCTTGATCTGACAACAGTGCTTCTATCGGTAACTTAGAGTTGAGAGGATATAGTGATAGTGTTCTCGTTGTAGGATTTACGGAATGCAGCAAGAGATTTAGAGTTTTTGGTATAAGAGTATAATGCTTTTAGCGTAGCATGACTGTCTGAAAAGATATACAAAGCTTTCCCTGAGGTGCTCAGCTGGTTGAGGTGCTGTGATGCTTCCTTGATGGCCAAGGCCTCCGCTTGGTAAACGCTGCAGTAAACGGGTAGTCGGAAGTAGATCGCAATATCCAGGTCCGGGGAAAAGACTCCCCAACCCTGTCGCCCTTCGAGGAAAGAGCCGTCGGTAAATATGTTTATGGCCCCTTCCATATAGTGAGGCCTGATTTCCCATTCCTGTCATGTACAAATTCACACATTGTACTTTTTGACAACGATTTAATTTGGGAAAGGTCATAGATAGCGAAATATTGCTCGAAGAACAAAAAAATTTTTTCGAAAATTAGATAACAGTAAAATTAAAAATAAATGAAAAATTTACGAGTAGGGGGGCTTCGAACTAAATTTTTTTCTAAAATGATTTTTGTGCGTATTCAACAAAAATGATATATATTAAATTGATCATAAAATCATAATACAAATTTTGTCGATGTTCGGGAAAGAATATTTATCAATAGTTTGTCTATTTGAACCAAAACGTATCGTTGAATATTTCTTGTCTTAGCTAAGCAAATTTTTTGAATGAAAAATATTTTTTAGCGGACATAGCGATGCCAAAAAACGAACGATGTCAAAAAACGGACTAAATAATGATATGGTATATCTTATCTTATATATATATTTATTATTTATATACATAAAAATGAATGTATGTATGTGGGTATGTGGATATGTGTGTATATGTGTGTATATGTGTGTACAAAACCACCGAACCAAACTCTATGAAATGTTAAGGGATACTGAAGCAACATTCGGGAAGTGTTCCTGTGAAGTTTGGTGTTGATTGTACCTCCCATACAACCTAAATTGGCTCTATCGCCCACAAACCAAAAAAATTGCTATATATCAGACGGTTTTAATCATATAAAACTTCAATTTGGTAATTTTGTTCAGATGGTTACTTTCGGTGACTGTACAAGAAATAGGCGTGGTCACACTATATCTACGCCCACTTTTCAGCAATTATTTTAATTCCTAAAATGTTCAAGTTTTGATAGTGAATCTTGATATGCAGGTGCTATGCATACAAGTGGCAGTCACTATGTAAATATAAACGTTGTCACGCCCACTTTTACCGCCCACAAATCAGTAAAAATGCTTTATATAAGACGGCTTTTGCCGTAGAAGACTAAGATTTGGTAATTTAGTTCATATGGTCACTGTCGGCAACTGTTTAAAAATGGGCGTAGTCGCACCATATCTACGCCCACTTTTTCGAAATCATGCTTATTCCTGAGTTGCACACGTTTGATAGTAACACTTGATATGCAGGTGCTCTAAGTGGCAGTCAATATATATATAAAATTTGCCACGCCCACTTGTGCCACCCACAAAAAAAACAAAACGAAATGGCCAATTTCAGTCCTTGAAAGTACTTTGACCGAGCTTCTTATGATCAATTGTGTTGTGAGTGTTGTGGAATGTTTGAACACAATTGATCGAGAACTGGACCTACATGTTTTATGCCGACTCCGAACGGCTTACGTTCTCAAGAAGCTTTTCATGGCAGTTTTTATTCTCTGAGGTTTGCCATTGTCTGCAGAGAGATGACGGCCGAACAGAAAAATTAATTCAATCGAAAAACTTTCCGTGTCAGGTGGGATTCGGACCAGGGTTCCCTCGCGTATGGGCCACACACTCTACCCGCTACGCCACGGCCGCCACTTGGTTTCTTTTTACCCACAAATTAATAGAACTTCTATAAATCAGACGATTCTCATCGTTAAATACTAAAATTTGGTTATTAAGTTCATACGCTTACTCTCGACAGCTTTGCAAAAATTGTGCATGGTAGCACTATATCTGTGCCCACTTTTCAGAAATAATTTTATTGAATTTATTTATTTACTTATGTATTAATGTACTATAGTTCATTACAATTTAAAAATTATAACTAAGTTAGCTGCCTGGGCTATCGGTTAGAAATAATTTTAATTCCTGAGATGTGAACGTTTTGATAGACAAACTTGGTATGTAGGTGCAATGGGTCAAATTGGCGTTCACGTTATATATAAATGTTGCCCCGCCTACTTTCAATGCCCACAAATCCATAAAAAGGATATATATCAGACTTTTTTTACAGTAAAAGACTAAAACTTGGTAGATTAGTTCATATGGTTACTGCCAGAACCCTTAAAAATGGGCGTGTCACACTTTATTTAAGACGACTTTTCAAAAATCATTGTAATTTCTGAGCTGTACGCGTTTTGATAGTGGAACTTGGTATATAGGTGCAATGGGACCAAGTGGCGGTCACTTTATATATAAATGTTGCCATACCTACTTTTTCTGCTCATCTATGTATCTGTAAAAAATGTATGTATGTATACTAAGGCTCCTCACAAAAAAAAGGTGTTCGGGTCGGTTCCTCAAAATAATGCTTTATGTTATGATGATTCCGCAAATATTTCGACTGTAGCGATAGTCTTTCGTGAGCTGGAATGGTTTGAAATAAAAAAAAAAAAAAACAAAAAGGAAATGGCCATTTCAGACTTTGACCGAGCTTCTTATGCGTGCGTGTTGTGAAATGTTTGAACACAAATGATCGAGAACTGGATCTACAAGGCTTATGCCGACTCCGAACGGCTTATGTTCTCAAGAAGCTTTTCATGCCAGTTTTTACTCTCTGAGGTTTGCCATTGTCTGCATAGAGATGGCGGCCGAACAGAAAAATTAATTCAATTGAAAAAACTTTCTGTGTCAGATAGAATTCGAACCTGGGTTCTATGGTATACAAGCCTCGCACGTCAACCAGTATGCAACGGAATGGTTTGAAATATTCTGTAAAAATCGAGTTTTTTATAAAAATATTTACTGGTGCGGTAGTTTAAAATAACAAACGGTCAGAAATAATAGTAATTAAAAAGTTCTTCCAATCTGCACTAATAAATTTTAAATTTTTACTCTTCTCTATAAATTTTAATTTTTTAACTTTTTTTTTTGTATTATTTTCACTAAAATGCAAATTAAAATTTTTTTTGGTTTTGCCATTTTACTTTTAGTCAAATAAATTATCTATGGATGATAAAATAAAGTGTAAAGTGAATTGCTAAATTGAATGAAATTACAAAAAAATGTACACATTTTTTACATTGTACAATTTATTTGACTAAAATTAGTTTAGGAAAAGATTCGTTTGAATTTTAGTGAAAATAATATGAAAAAAGTTAAATCAATCCAAAAAATCCGCATTATCTTTGGTCCAACGGAAAAAATATAAGATTTTTTGATGCAAAATTTTTTCCATTACTCTTATTTCTGACCGTTTGTTTTTTTCTAACTGCCATACCAGCCAATATTTTTAGTCGAAATATTTTGGGGATCATCATAACATAAGTCATGGATTATTTTGAAGAACGAGACTGAACAAATTTTTTTCTAAAGAGCGTGAGGCGACTTAATGTATATACGTATGTGGGTACATGTGTATATCACGTAAAGGCTTCGAAACCGCTAAGCCAATTTTTATACCAAAGCGTTGAGAGTGTTCCTGTGAAGTCTGTTGGCGATCGTAAATACACCTAAAATTTTCGATTTCGAACAGTTTTGTAATTATAGGTCGCAAAGCCTCGGAATTCACTATTCGACCTCAATTTACATATGCCGTTGCACAGGTAACATTTTATGGGTGTTGGACGAGGGGCGTGGTACTTTTTCCGCACCCAAAATTTTCGGTATATCTTTCGAAATAAGTCACACATTAATAAAACTCGGTAAAAACTTACTATAAAAGCATGGCTTCACTCAAGCTACGCCCTCTTTTAGGGGATAAGCGCTGAGCGCAGCGAAGCGCGCCGGGTATAAGCTAGTTTTATATATAATACAATATATAAATTATGTATAAAATATGTCATAGTCCGGCAGATTTTTGGTTACTTTTTAATTCTATGCTACTAAAATCACCAAACATGCATATTTTGTAGTGTATGGCTTTAATATCTTTTGCTAGGTAGCTGGCACTTTTATGGAATACCAATTATACTTAATTCATAAATTTAAGATATAAGCCGCTTATTCTTAGCAATTTTTCAAAGCTTACCTGTTGTTAACATTATTAATGGACATGTTACTTATGACCAAAACTAATTTAAGTGATCTACTCATCCACTTATTCAATAAGTCATTTATATCTAATGAGCATATGTATATATATATGTGAATATAAAATTTCATTCACAAATATAAACATTAAAAATAAGTCGGTAGAATTACTTTTACAATTTTAACTATATAAAAATAAAGTCCTTGTGAGTTATTTCTATCTTATTATATTTCAATAATACTATAAGTATTCAAAATATTATTTTAATATTTTAATTTAAATGATAAAATAGATAATTTTCACGTGCATACATACATTTAAAACTTATTTTAAGCTTATTTTCCAATCTAAAATAAGTGTGAAATGCAAGAAATTTTAAAATTCTGATCAAGGGCGTCCGCAGGATTTTTCTTAGGGAGATTCAAAGGTCTACGTGGAAACTTCACGAATTTGCAAATTATTCTGGAAAACTCATTAAAAAAGATGACCTATGGAATTCTGTTTTCTTAGAGGTTTGGTGCAAATCTTGTGAACAAAGTGGCAGTTTACACCGTTCAATTGTGTGAGGTTTGACTGAAATATCAGGACAAAATTCTAAATTTTTGTAAGATGATTCCGTTATTCATTCTTAAAAAATTTGTTCAGAAGTTTGGGTGCATCTGAAATATCCTGTTTTACGCAGGGTGTTTTTAGAATATGCTGTACTAAAAAATACAATCCTAAATATTTAAATATAGTTTTTTAATATTTTCAACCTTGAAGCACAAAATTGTATTTTAAAATCATGAGGTAGTGTTATTTGTAGGACGTCATAGAATTTTTAAGATATTAAGGACTTGTATGTAATGTAAATATTTTAAAAGTTGCAAAAAACTGCAGCTTACTTTTTGTATGTAATATCTTCGGGACTCAAATTTAATAAAAAATTTATTCTAAATGCGTACATATGCGGCAACATTTTAAGGCAGTCTGACATAGTATAACCTTTTTTTTTTTGGTGTTTTTTACTTTAATTTAAATTGAATTGATAATATTAATATAAATTTGGTTTATGAAGCTACTTATATTATTGAATATTAGCTTGAACATGAATTCGCATGATCAACACATGCTTGCAGATATAAGAAATTCATTATACGAGTATTTGGAAAGATGGGCTCAAAAGAAAAAACCTTAACCTAAACCAGTTAAGAGCAGTGGTGTAGCTAGAGTTACTAGATCTGCTAAAAAATTAAAATATGTAAATGTACAGTTCTTGCTTAAAATTTTTTATTGTTATAATAATTTTTGTAAAATGCATTGAGTGTATATAACTTCTGCACTTTAAAAAACATCGATTAAGTGTCTGGAAAAATATTAAAAAAAATATTTACTTCCTTACTTACTTAAGTGGCCGTAACAACCCGTGTTCGGATTTCCGCCGATCGGATACACCAAGTGCGGTTAGGGCTTCCTCAGCCTGGTCCATCTATCGGAGACATGGTCTCCCTCGTCGTCGTTGACCAGCGACCCTCGCCTCGAGCACCTTTTTCGCTGGAGCTTCGTCGTCCATACGATGGATATGACCCAGCCAGCGTAGTCGCTGCACAGTTATACGCCGAACTACGTCAATGTCTTCGTACAGCTCATACAGCTCGTGGTTCATTCGGATGCGATAGTCATCGCCGACTTGAACATGACCGAAGATTTTGTTAAGAACTTTTCTCTCGAACACCCCCAGAGCGGCTGCGTCAGTTTGCGAAACTACCCATGCCTCAGCGCCATAAAGCAGCACAGGTAGAACGAGCGTCTCGTAGAGTGTTAGTTTTGTGGATTGAGAGAGGGCTCTGGAACTTAGTTGGTTACTGAGCCCATAGTAGCACCTATTAGCAATTATTATTCTTCGCTTTATCTCCAGGCTGATTTGGTTGTTGGTATTAATGGCGGTGCCAAGGTATACGAACTCCTTGACTACTTCAAAGTTATAGCTGCCGGATGAAACGTGGGAGTCTAAACGCCACGCTCCCGTGTTTGTACACAGCATATACTTTGTTTTACCCTCATTTATCGTCAAACCCACTTTGGCTGATTCCTTTTCAATAGCGGTGAAAGTAGCGGTAACATCTCTCTTGGTTCTGACGACAATATCAATATCATCAGCGTACGCAAGGAGCTGGACACCTTTATAGAAAATGTTGCCATTACGATACACACCGGTCTTTCGTACGATCCCCTCCATGATGATGTTGAAGAGATCGCAAGACAGTGGATCGCCTTGCCTGAAACCTCTTTCGGTATTGAAGGTTTCGGAGAGGTCATTTCCTACCTTGACGGAGCTGCGTGTGTTGCTCAACGTCATTCTGCAAAGTCTAATCAACTTTGCAGGTATACCGAACTCAGACATTGTTGCGTATAGGCAATCCCTCTCGGGCCATTGAACGCAGCTTTAAAACCGACAAAGTGATGGTGTGTTTCAATTTGATTTTCGTGGGTTTTCTCCAGGATTTGTCGTAGCGTGAAAATCTGGTCTATGGTGGACTTTCCAGGCCGAAAACCACACTGATAAAAACACAGGTGCGTCGTTGCACACACGAGAGAAGCGAAGCTTTTTCACAATTTCATAGATTTGATAATTTAATGGGTTTTTTAAAAAAATTTAAAATAAAAAAAAGTAAATTAAAAAAAGCAAACGTTAATATTCCCTTCATTAATTTTATGTCATTTCATTATTATTTTATTTATTTTATTACATGTTACACTCATTGATATTTCAACGCACTCGTGGGCAATTGTTAATTTTCAAAAGAAAGCATGTATCAACAACAACTCAACGTATTCACATAAAAAAAATACTGCTTTTCCCCACGTGAGGATTGTCCCGTATTCCATCGATTAAAAGTCTTACACTATTTCCACCGATCCAAACACCTCTGTTAACTCTACACATTCATTATAAATATAAATGCATATCAAATATAACTGCAGATATGTTAAAAATTGTTAACAGATGGCGTTGACAAATAGAGGATGATGACCAGTGTTGTCACTTGTAAGTTTTAAATAGTGATATATTGAGTCGAAAATGAGTGGTAGATTTAAAAAAAAATGTTGGAATATATAGTTCTTGTTAAGAAAAAATTCGACTGAAGCCTTACAGAAAAAAATCATAAGAAGTATACCATAAAGTAAGTTTTTCACGCAAATAATTCTCATATAATGTTCTTACTGTACTGTAAGTAAGTACAGTCTTACAGTACTGTATCCACTCTTTATATGCCAAAAGGAATAAAATATTAATTGTAATAAAATTTCTAAAATTTGATTTATTATGCAGTAATTTTTATATAAAAATATAAAAAAGTGGTAAATTTTGGAAAAATACATATAGTGGGTGATAAAAGTGGTAGAAACCAAAAAGTGGTAGATTTACCACAATTGTGGAAATGTGACAACACTGATAATTCTTGTAGCAAACCACTTGCTGCAGCAGCTACCCAAACCAAAAAAATCTATTAATCAACTCATGTAGCAAGTGGGTTAGCAGCTACCCAAACCACAAAAATACATTAATAGATTATTGGATTTGCAGCAACATTGCATCAGTTGCACTTAATATTGATTCAACAACTATTTCCAACACACCTCTGTGGCCTGGGGTATAGCGTGTGTAACTGTGTATCAATTGCGTCTGTGTTCACATCCCCACTGGGTCAAAGAAGTATTTTAATATTTAATATAAAAGTATTAAATTTTGTTGTTGTAATAAACGCAAGCAATGAAGAAATCATAAAATTCTAAGAAAAAATCTATCGAAAATTTTTCAGATTTCACTCCAAGCAAATCAGAACGAGGCGTAAAAAGCTTCGCTTCAAAAATATTTAGTAATATTAATTCATAAAAACAAACAAAATACAATATTCAACTTTTATATATTTACATGATGAGGCACCGCTGCATTGTTCCTAGATTAATTGACAAATTGAAGCATTGATCCGGTAACTTCTTTTAATTTTTTGGATTGTGTAAAGAGTGTGTAAAATGTGTGAACATGATACAACCAACAGTTCACAACGATCAATGTATCCAATCCAAACCATATATTTTTTGTCAGTGATAACATTTTTAATCTTAGGACTAAAGCTTCAATCATTATAAAAAGAGATTTATAGCTGTTCCCGGCGTTACTACGCCACTTGTCGTTTGAAAGTAGTGATTTTAGCAATTTTGCCAATACTGCACAAAATTGAAGACTGTGAGGAGGCAATTCGTGCAATTCTAAACTTGCCGTTCCAGAAACTTATGAGCTCTCAATCGTGGCAATTTTTATTTTTCCACCCACACAACACCATCCAGGAAATTCACAGCTGAATTTCAACCCCTTATAATGCGGACAAACGACTGACATTCGTTACTGATCCATTCGCACCGTTATCGAATTCCTGATCGTAATGGAATCCAGCTCGAACAGATTCAAGGTAAAGTAAAAAAAACATAACGCCATGATACTCGCTGTACCCTAAAACTACTAATAGAAATTTTTGTGCTAATCGGATAAGTGGCTTAGGAGGTTTAAGCGTATTTCAACACAGTTTGTACTACAGCGCCATCTGGTGTTCGAGATACAGCAAAATATATAGCTCCTAAGCACTTACAGTATCTTAAAACCCCTACACACAGGATTTTATGCAAACCGGCCAAATATCGGCCAAGATATCACGTTTGAGGTTTTGGATTTGTAGGGGTGCCACGCCCAATTATCTAATACTACTTTAAATAATTCGAAAACCATTTCGTATATAAAACATATTTGCTGACAAAATTTGAGCTCAGTCGGCCCAGTCATTTTTAATTTTAACTAGCTTATATCCGGCGCGCTTCGCTGCGCTCAGCGCTTATCCCCTAAAAGAGGGCGTAGCTTTAGTGAAGCCATGCTTTTATAGTAAGTTCTTACCGAGTTTTATTAATGTGTGACTTATTTCGAAAGCTATACCGAAAATTTTGGGTGCGGAAAAAGTACCACGCCCCTCGTCCAACACCCATAAAATGTTACCTGTGCAACGGCATGTGTAAATTGAGGTCGAATACTGAATTCCGAGGCTTTGCGACCTATAATTACAAAACTGTTCGAAATCGAAAATTTTAGGTGTATTTACGATCGGCAACAGACTTCACAGGAACCCTCTCAACGCTTTGGTATAAAAATTGGCTTAGCGGTTTCGAAGCCTTTACGTGATATACACATATACCCACATACGTATATACATTAAGTCGCCTCACGCTCTTTAGATAAAAATTTGTTCAGTTTCGTTCTTCAAAATAATCCATGGCTTATGTTATGATGATCCCCAAAATATTTCGACTAAAAATATTGGCTGGTATGGCAGTTAGAAAAAACAAACGGTCAGAAATAAGAGTAATGGAAAAAATTTTGCATCAAAAAATCTCTTATTTTTTCCGTTGGACCAAAGATAATGCGGATTTTTTGGATTGTTTTAACTTTTTTCATATTATTTTCACTAAAATTCAAACGAATCTTTTCCTAAACTAATTTTAGTCAAATAAATTGTACAATGTAAAAAATGTGTACATTTTTTTGTAATTTTATTCAATTTAGCAATTCACTTTACACTTAAAATGTAAAAGTAAAATGGCAAAACCAAAAAAAATTTTAATTTGCATTTTAGTGAAAATAATACAAAAAAAAAATTAAAATTTAAATTTATTGAGAAGAGTAAAAATTTAAAATTTATTAGTGCAGATTGGAAGAACTTTTTAATAACTATTATTTCTGACCGTTTGTTATTTTTAACTACCGCACCAGTAAATATTTTTATAAAAAACTCGATTTTTACAGAATATTTCAAACCATTCCGTGGCATACTGGTTGACGTGCGAGGCTTGTATACCATAGAACCCAGGTTCGAATTCTATCTGACACAGAAAGTTTTTTCAATTGAATTAATTTTTCTGTTCGGCCGCCATCTCTATGCAGACAATGGCAAACCTCAGAGAGTAAAAACTGGCATGAAAAGCTTCTTGAGAACATAAGCCGTTCGGAGTCGGCATAAGCCTTGTAGATCCAGTTCTCGATCATTTGTGTTCAAACATTTCACAACACGCACGCATAAGAAGCTCGGTCAAAGTCTGAAATGGCCATTTCCTTTTTGTTTTTTTTTTTTATTTCAAACCATTCCAGCTCACGAATGACTATCGCTACAGTCGAAATATTTGGGGAATCATCATAACATAAAGCATTATTTTGAGGAACCGACCCGAACACATGTTTTTTGTGAGGAGCCTTAGTATACATACATACATTTTTTACAGATACATAGATGAGCAGAAAAAGTAGGTATGGCAACATTTGTATATAAAGTGACCGCCACTTGGTCCCATTGCACCTATATACCAAGTTCCACTATCAAAACGCGTACAGCTCAGAAATTACAATGATTTTTGAAAAGTCGTCTTAAATAAAGTGTGACACGCCCATTTTTAAGGGTTCTGGCAGTAACCATATGAACTAATCTACCAAGTTTTAGACTTTTACTGTAAAAAAAGTCTGATATATATCCTTTTTATGAATTTGTGGGCGTTGAAAGTAGGCGTGGCAACATTTATATATAAAGTGAACGCCAATTTGACCCATAGCACCTACATACCAAGTTTGTCTATCAAAACGTTCACATCTCAGGAATTAAAATTATTTCTAACCGATAGCCCAGGCAGCTAACTTAGTTATAATTTTTAAATTGTAATGAACTATAGTACATTAATACATAAGTAAATAAATAAATTCAATAAAACTATTTCTGAAAAGTGGGCACAGATATAGTGCTACCATGCACAATTTTTGCAAAGCTGTCGAGCGTAAGCGTATGAACTTAATAACCAAATTTTAGTATTTAACGATGAGAATCGTCTGATTTATAGAAGTTCTATTTCTATTTGTGGGTAAAAAGAAACCAAGTGGCGGCCGTGGCGTAGCGGGTAGAGTGTGTGGCCCATACGCGAGGGAACCCTGGTCCGAATCCCACCTGACACGGACAGTTTTTCGATTGAATTAATTTTTCTGTTCGGCCGTCATCTCTCTGTAGACAATGGCAAGCCTCAGAGAATAAAAACTGCCATGAAAAGCTTCTTGAGAACGTAAGCCGTTCGGAGTCGGCATAAAACATGTAGGTCCAGTTCTCGATCAATTGTGTTCAAACATTCCACAACACTCACAACACAATTGATCATAAGAAGCTTGGTCAAAGTACTTTCAAGGACTGAAATTGGCCATTTCGTTTTGTGTTTTTTGTGGTTGGTACAAGTGGGCGTGGCAAATTTTATATATATATATTGACAGCCACTTAGAGCACCTGCATATCAAGTGTTACTATCAAACGTGTGCAACTCAGGAATAAGCATGATTTCGAAAAAGTGGGCGTGGATATGGTGCGACTACGCCTATTTTTGAACAGTTGCCGACAGTGACCATATGAACTTAATTACCAAATCTTAGTCTTCTACGGCAAAAGCCGTCTGATATAAAGCATTTTTACTGATTTGTGGGCGGTAAAAGTGGGCGTGACAACGTTTATATTTACAAAGTGACTGCCACTTGCACCCATAGCACCTGCATACGAAGATTGGCTATGCAGGCTAAAGTGGGCGTAGATATAGTGAGGCCATGCCCATTTTTTATACATTGACCGACAGTAATCATATGAACTAAATTACCAAATCTTAGTCATCTACGGCAAGAGCCGTCTGATATAAACCATTTTTACTGATTTGTGGGCGGTAAAAGGGGGCGTGACAACATTTTTATTTACATAGTGACTGCCAGTTGCACCCATAGCACCTGCATACCAAGATTGGCTATGAAAACGTGTACAACTCAGGAATAAGCATGATTTCGATAAAGTGGGCGTAGATATAGTGCGGCCATGCCCATTTTTTATACATTGGCCGACAGTAACCATTCGATCTAAATTACCAAATCGTAGTCTTCTACGGCAAAATCCGTCTGATATAAAGCATTTTTAATGATTTGTGGGCGGTAAAAGTGGGCGTGACAACGTTTATATTTACATAGTGACTGCCACTTGGATCCATAGCACCTGCATACTAAAATTCACTATCAAAACGTGTACAACTCAGGAATAAGCATGATTCATATAAAGTGGGCGTAGATATAGTTCGGCCACGCCCATTTTTTGTATATTGGCCGAGAGTAATCATATAAACTAAATTATCAAATCATAGCCTTCTATGGCAAGAGCCGTCTAATATAAAGCATTTTTACTTATTTGTGGGCGGTAAAAGTGGGCGTGACAACGTTTATATTTACATAGTGACTGCCACTTGTATGCATAGCACCTGCATATCAAGATTCACTATCAAAACTTGAACATTTTAGGAATTAAAATAATTGCTGAAAAGTGGGCGTAGATATAGTGTAACCACGCCCATTTCCTGTACAGTCACTGAAAGTAACCATCTGAACAAAATTACCAAATTGAAGTTTTATATGATTAAAACCGTCTGATATATAGCAATTTTTTTGGTTTGTGGGCGATAGAGCCAATTTGGGTTGTATGGGAGGTATCACGCCCCCTTGCCCAATCAACACCAAACACAGGAACAGGAACACTTTCCGAATGTTGCTTCAGTATCCCTCAAAATTTCCCTCAAATTTAGAGTTTGGTTCGGTGGTTTTGGAGTCTATACGTGATATACACACATATCCACATACCCACATACCCACATACCCACATACATACATTAATTTTTATATACATATATAGATAGAAGATTCTGAGTTATAAACTCGTTTTTCACCCGCCACAAAAAATTGTGACAGCAATCCATTTATAACTCTATATAAAATATATGAAAATTTGTAATTGATCTTTGTAATTATTGTACTCTCAGCAAATATTGTATATATATTTTAAATTTCTGTTAATTGATACAAACGCATTGTCAGGAATGCTTTCAGGTATTTTTGCACTCTCTGACGTCTGCAATGTAAAAGTGCAGTCCATTTTTCACCCCTATTGGTTCCCCTATTGAATGTTCAGCTAAGGCAAGAACCTAAAGATATGAGGAAGGGAGGGGCTTGAGAGTGCAACTCTAAAAAATAAAATATTCATGACTTGTATATTAAAATTAATATGTATTAACATTAAATAACATATGAAATATAAAAAATGTATTATGTTTTTTGAGAATTTAAGAACTTGTAGGTCCTTAATAAGTCTATGTTTATATCTTTAAACTAGTAAATTATTCTGTTGTGCGGCCGTGGTGCAGTGGGTAGAGTGTGTGGCCCATACGCCAGAGAACCCTGGTTTGAATCCCACCTGACACAGAAAGTTTTTCATTTGAATTCATTTTTCTGTTCGGCCTTCACCTCAATGTAGGCAATGGCAAACCTCAGAGAGTAAAAACTGCCAAAATCTTCTTGAGAACATGAGCCGTTCGAAGTCTGTATAAAACATGTAGGTCCAGTTCTCGATCATTTGTGTTCAAACATTTCACAACAGACACAACACAATTGATCATAAGAAGCTCGGATAAAGTCCTTTCAAGGGCTGAAATGGCTATTTCATTGCTTTTTTTTATTTCTTTTTATTTATTCTGTTTCAAAAATATTTTCTTGATTTATTCAAATGCTTAAGAGTCAGTCCAAACCCAATAAACATTGTGGCGAGGGGTGATTCGATAACGAATCGCTTGTGAATCGTTTTTTTTTAAGTTTTCAAATAGTTTCATACCGTCTTCATCAGAGGTTGGCTTGTTGATTAAAGAAAGAACCGATTAAAATCATGACTTTCCTAAACTCCATTTAAGATGTTTTGAAACAAAAAATAAACAGTTCTTTCCGACTTTTCAATATACAAATTTTTGTAAAAAATGTATTTTTTACTAACTTTCTAATCTTAATACGTCATTTAAGCGAATATTTGTTTTTAAATTTTATGTTTTTTTTTAATTTTAAGTGAAAAAAGACTTAAATATAAATTTTCATAAATTTTTATATGAAAAAGTTATGTGAAATATTTTTTCTTCCGTTATGTTATTTCGTGCTTATTCTTTATATAACTAATTTCCACATTCTGCTTTTAGTCTACATTGTGATATTAATCATGACTTAGAACTTTTAAGACATTGGTTCTCATCACATAAGCTTGCTTTAAGTGACAAGACTAAAATCATGTACTTCAATGTAGCTGGCATTGACCTTAATATAGGTAATTTTGCTATCCATTGCGCAGGATGTAAAAAATTCTTATTTGGTAATGATATTTGTAGTTCTTCCTGCCATTCTAAAACTTATAATAATGCGTATAATTCTTCTCCCAGATGCTTTTCTATTGATTGTGTCAAATCTTTCAAATATCTTGAACTAGTAGTTGATTGTAAAATGAACTGGTTGGATCATACGGTTGCACTTAAAAGGTATCTCATGGGTGCGATTAGACATCTGTACCTTTTGAAATCCTTTTGCTCCATGAAATTGTTGTCATGTATTTATCATAGCATTTTTCATTCAAAACTGCAATATGGTATAATTTGCTGGGGTGGTTCGCATAACAATAAAATTAATCCACTTCTTATTTCCCAAAAACATGCTATTAGGATTGTCTGTAATAAAAAACGTTTAGTTAGCAGTTTTCCTTTGTTTAAGAACTTAAACGTTTTACCCATAAAACATTTTTTTTATTATAGAGCTTTAAAAGTATTTTTCATTAGGTCCGGCTATTTACACAATAGAAATTATTCTCTTTATAATCTAAGGATAAATAACCAAAACCTTGTTATTGTTCGTCCGCACAACTTAAATCACTTTTATAACTTTTTTTCTTGCGTTGCTCCTAGGCTGTATAATTGCTTGCCTTCCGATGCTCGTTGCATTCGTAACAAAAATGTTTTTCTTAAAGTAGTGAAATCATGGCTCAATCGCTTTTATCTGATTAGCTTATAACTTTTGTTATTATTTGTAATTTTTTAACCACTTTTTGTTTTATTAATTTTATTGACCCCACTATCGTACTCAATACTATATAACTTGCTATATTTAATGTTTAACTACTTTCGCCACTTGTTTTTTAAACAACAGATTGTAGTATTATTTATTATTGAAGGTATAATTTTTCTAAGTGTATTTTAAAAAATTGTTATATTTTAATAATAATAATAATAAATAATAATAATAAATAAAAAATAAATAATAATAATAAAAAACTTATAATTTGTTCAAGATTTTCATATAAATAAGTTCTCGTTAACAAATTGCTTTTTGGTGTTTTGGCGACTCGTTAACGAATTGCTTTTTCATAGTTTTGGCGACTCGTTAACGAATTGCTTTTTTCGGTTTTGACGAATGTAAAACGAAGCCGAAAAAAAGTTGGCCAAAAAATTATAAAAAAAAAATAATTTCGAACTCTTGAAAAGCCAAATCTTTTAAGAAAATGCCTACATAACAGAAAAAAAAACAAAAAAATTATTTTTTTTTTTTACCAAGTTGGGGTTCGAACCCGTGTCCGCGAATGCTGGCTTTTATTAACAAGCAAATTAAGCAAGATATATTCAGCATCTGAAATAGCTCAGTTTGTACGGTGCCGGACCAGCATTCAGTAGACGTAGTTTCGATTCTTGACGTGGTAAGCTTGAAATTAGTTTTTTTTGTATATTTTTTTTTATTTTTTATATGATTTATATGATTTATATGATTCGTCATCGGTTTGCGTTATCGACTCGTTAACGAATTGCTTTTAATAGTTTTGGCGACTCGTTAACAAATTGCTTTTATCGGTTTTGACGATTCATTAACGAAGGAGGAATTTCTCCCGCTCACGATATTATAAATGAATCGCTACTAATAATTGCTAATGAATGAAATGTACGAGAAAACGATTCGTAAACGATAACATTAGTGAATCATTTTGTTTATTGGGAATGAACTGATCCAAAAAAGCAAAGGTTGATTGCTCGACCAATTTTAAAAATGATGAAATAAAAACCATAATATTAAGCAGACTCTGGCCTTTAATCTGACCAGAGTCAAAAATTAATCGTCTTCATATGAAAAAAAGTATACTTTTGTGTTCAAAACGTAATATCTTGCTACTTTAAGCATTTTTTTCTTATAGAAAGCAGTAAGTTGCAGCCATGATTTGTTTTTCTAGTGTAAATTTGACCTGTTTGCTTAAATTTGAAAATTTGAGTTTGCAAATAAAAATTTGAATTTTGAGAAATTTGCTGAGTTTTGCTGACTTTGGGGTCATATATCTCTGTTGGGCACGTGTTAAAAAATTTCAAATTTATTCTTAATAAAGTACATAATAACTTTATATTGCAGTTAAAATGGTATATTTAATATTTGCTTCGTTTAGCAATGACAGCCCTTTAAACTTTTTGAAAATTCGCCTCATAATATGTAATATATTATGTATATTAGGATGGTCGTAGATTTTTAAATTGAACCCTAAAACTCCCTTTTTGCTAATTTGTCAATAAATAAATAGAAAAAATAGTCGTAGAGGAATAAATTTTGCATGTGAGTTGCAATTAAGAATAGAAACACGCAGAGCAAAATAAATTTCAAATCCGCCCACAACCACGCCTACCTTCCATACATTAAGAAAATTTTAATCGCCATATTTTTCTTCATATTGGGCCGACCAAACGAAACAAATATCAAACTCAAAATTTTAATTGCAAATTTTAACTTTATTTTATTGTGAATACATTACAAATTTTTTAACCCGTGCCCACCAGAGACATTGGACCCCAAAGTCGGCAAAATTCAGCAAATTTCTCAAAATTCAAATTTTAAAAGACTAAACAAACAAGTTGATGAGTCAGAATGTTAAAAAACACTTATGTGTACAGAAACAGTTAAAATGTACTCTAAAAATAATTTTTGACTGCATCTACTGCTTTCTATTAAAAAAATTGTTAAAGTTGCAAGATATCATATTTTGAACACAAAAATGTAATAATTTTTTTTAATATGAAGAAACTATTTCATATGCATCTCTTTATGTCAGATTCCTTATGTTAGGCCAAAGAGTGCTTAATATTATGGTTTTTAGTTCATCATTCTATGTTTTATAGGAGCCAAGAAATATAAGTTAACACAAATGCATATTTCGCTATAGGTAGCAAAAAATAATGGCCGACATTTTAAAAGAAGAAGAATTAAACATTTTTTGAAAGCAGTTCTGAGATTCAAATATACTGGGCAACTGTTAATAAAAAATCAATTTTTTTAAAAATGGTCGAGAACCAGTGTTGGATCAGTTGATTTGGACTGACTCTTAAGAAAGTGTTAAATCACAATGCAATTTCAAAATCTTTCTGACCTGAGAGAAAAGAAAATTTAGATTTTTTATTTGCTAATAAATAGTAGTGGATTCTCAATAATTTGAGTCTCAATAATATTGAGTAAATAAGGCGATTTTTAGAGATTATATTTTTAAACATTTATAAATGAAAAGGGTTGAAAATTAAAAGAAAAAGAAAGTAAAAGATACTGAGAAAATGTGTGCGTTAAGGTTAAGTCAACTTATGTAATACATAGTTCAACCAAGTAAAAAGATTTTATTCAGACAATTTTTTTTATAATCTTTAAGTTAAGACTTAAAGCTATAGGGTAGTTCTCCTATGAATGTCAGTTAAATTTTAACTCTGTTATTTGATTGTAATATTTTTATATTGAAAATTAAAGGAAGATTTTAGTTTTTAACAACTCTTTTGCTAATACTTCCATTTGAAACCAGATTCACTTTTTTATAATTGTGCTACATATTGCATGTTGTATAAGCGAATATATTTTTTTTTAGACTGATTTATTTCTAAATTCTAAACTGTTTGCATGGGGCATCACTTTATTTGAATATATACCATAAGAAACTAGTAAATTATATTATTTTTATTAATTTTAAAATAATATTTAGGGGTCGTTACCAAGGCACATTGGTACAAATGGCAGGAAAAAGTGGCCGAAACTAGAAGACGACCTGGTATCTATATGAAATCAGGTACCTATAGGTTTTGGGGTCGATAAACACGAATGTTGAGTCAAAAATTAAAAATTCAAAATGGCGGCTCCAATATGGCGGACATGCAAAAAAACGCACTTATGTGAAATTTTCGAACGCCATTTGTGAACATTTAAACCTGAGATTCCGCACCTATAAAAAAATATGTGTACTAGGGTGTATCGAAATGTATGGACCTACGTTCACACCCAATTCCACCCCTAAATAATAAAAAAGGACGGAAAGACACTGCAGAAAATATTTATTTTTTTTTTAAATGAATTCCTGGTTCCCCAAATAGCGGGTTTCTATGAAAATCGTGTGTTTTTGTACTGGAGCCCATCTAACGGTAATTTTTTTTTATAAAAAATACTATAAATATCGATTCACTGTTAAAAACAACTTATGAATGCAAATTTTTAGAGAGATCAGACTACGTACAAGAGTGTCAGTATAGAAACAAAAAACCAGTATTTAACCTATATTCACCTAATTTTGTAGTGGAGCCCATCTTACAGTACAGTTTTTTACAAAAACCATCACAGGTATTGATGAACCATTTAAATAACTTATTCATGCAGATTTTTAGAGAGATCGAACTACGTTCAAAAGTGTCAGCATAGAAATAAAAAAACCATTATTTACCATGTTTTCGATTACTTTTGTACTGGAGCACATGTTAAGGTACACTTTTTTACAAAAACACCCATAGATCTCAATTAACCACTTAAAATAACTTATGCATGCAAATTTTCCAAGAGATCAAACACGTGCAGTGGTATCAGCATAAAAATTAAAAGACCATTATTTGCAATATTTTCGACTACTTTATTTGCAAATATTTGCAATATTTTCGAAAACCATCATAGATCTTAATTAACCATTTAAAATAATTTGTGGATGCAGAAGTTGATTATGTTACTATACCTAAAACTGATTGCCTTTTTACGAAAAAAAAATTTACGAAAAGTCGTGTGTAAACATTATATTGCTTATTTCAATATAAATTAATTTAACAAAGTAGCTGACATATTAGGATATACTTTTTAAATTCAATTTAACAAAAATCTTTTTTTGTGTCAAATTTGGGACGCTTCGATCGTGACTCCAGAGTTGGAAACATAATTCCTTCTCGACGAGCCTTCAAAGCAGCCACGGTTGATAATTCTGTGACGAGTTTGACATGTCTTTCCATGGCTTGAATATGACAAGGTGTTGCAATTATTTTGTAGTTAAAGATGGCATCACCAATCTTTGCAAGTTTTTCGATGCTTTCGTATGATATTCTACGGGTGTATGGTGGTTCGGTTTATCACAAATTCCAATCAATCAAACTGTAGTATTTTTCGCAATCGAACCTGATGTTTGGAACACGAAAAGTGCGAATTTGTCCGAGTTCTTCTTCGGACTTCTCACGTGCTTACAAAATTTTTGTGTAGCCCATAGATCGTATATTACGATCGTCATCAAAAATCAAAGCTAGCAACAAATTTTCTGGATGCGCAAAGTAGCAATTGTTTTTACAAACATTGTCAACAATTTTCCGATAATTTGAAGGCAAATATCTTTAATTTCTTAAGATATTACAAAAATGGACGCTGCCGAGCGTGGCGAAATACAGCGTTTACTGATGTACTGATATTTAATGTTGCTGATGTTTAATGTTGAAATACATTGGAGCTTACACCCGAATAATGTATGTTGCCAATTCCTGTAAGTCTTGCGTTGGTTGTGCTTGTGACATGAAATAGCGCAAAACTCTACTGGATTTTGTGAGCCAACGCTCGTGATGGATGCGTTCTGGTTTTTATTAGCTAAAGTCGTCGAACAAATGCCTGTTGCTACTGCAGTTGCTATATCAAACAAATATTTTTGATCGGTACTTTCGACAGTAATTCCGATATTTGGTGGCATACTTCCCTCAACAAAAGGAATCGCTTTAAAATTTGCAATCTAAAGAAAAAAATAGAATTAAAAAAGTATCTAAGTAAGTAAATGATAAATAATTTAAAAAAGGTTTAATGCGCTACTTTGTGTGGACAGAATAACTATTAAGTACGCACAGTATTTTTTCTACGTTTTCTATTGCTTTGGATCTTGCCGGTTGTTGTAGCTGGTCCAGTTGTGAACGTAGAATCAATATTTGCAAATAAATGGCGAAATGGCAATTCATTAAAATGTAGCATGCAAATGCACCAATGTAACGGTCTATCCAGATCGACCTCCAATCAGCGTATAATTCCTTTGTTGATGCCGGTGTTTTTCACTTCGCCATCAGAACAAACACCAATTAAGTCCGATATTGAAAAAGTTCAAAACAATTTCAGCAGCGTATGGTGCTGTCGAATTACCGCGAATGGGGGCAGCGCCCAAGAATTTTGAATATGTCTGCTTTAGAATGGTTAAATGGATTTCATCGATTAATCGCGGACGGCGCGCTCCATCATCCGTTTTCTCCAGGGTAAGGGTTTTGTATCTTCTTCCGTCGAATGCAAAAACTGTTATATGAGAACTACAAATGTTTTCCTGCATTACTTTTTCTTGGTTTGCCTCTCCAGTTCTTTCGTCTTTTAATTTAAGACTGGGTATCATTGACAAATCCTTTATAAGAGCTGATGCTAAAGCAGCAGCTAGTCGATGATAAATTTTGTATCGATCACATTCTAATGCAAAGTTTGACAAACACCTTGCCGGAAACAGGCGCTGTTTATGACCAATCGCTTTCGCTGGTCATCTCAAAATTGTCTCTTAAAGTGTAAGCCTCCAAGTTTGCTGATAATAGTCCCTCCATATGCGTTGAAATTAACATTCGACGCTCGCCACGTTGGTCAAAAATGAAATCGTTTTCCTTTTCTGGAATTTGGTATTGAACGCTGCACGAACACTCATTTCAGGCACATTTGCAATAAGCAATGTCAAATAATTCATCATTGAGACTATTTATTAAATGTGGAATATTCGCACGAGTTTTATGTTTAATTATATCCTGATAAGTCGCAACGACTTTGTTGACTTTTTTTATGATTCCATTCGATCATATACGTATAATTGGTATTGTAGTTTTTTTTCCATGTATCGATAATTTCATATAAGACGAGGCTAGCAAAGTTTTTCAACGATAACCATTGTTTTAATGTTTGGCCGCGAACCTCACTTGATGCCGGTGTTATTCGACGCAAGATATATGCTTTAGTTGGCAATTTTTCGTTGCTTAAAATACTCGGCTTGCCCAGAATAAAAATATCTTCACAGAGAACCGTTTCAACCGCCGTTGCTATTGTTCCACTGGATACCGAAGCCATTGATTCATTAATTTCAGTGGAAATAATTTCACAAAAATTAATATGACACTTAACTTTTTCAGTGTTATAAACCTGAATGATTTACTTTCGTTATTTCACTATTCCACTAAACTATTGATTCCACTAAAAAGATGCTCCTAAATGTAGTGTACTTCTTTTCTCGGAAGATCCTTGCCAAAGTTTTCCTTGTTTTTGTGTTTTATAAATATACTTTTTCGCAAGGTTTTTCAATTTGTTTCTCTGGATGTTTAAAGAAGGTATTCTCACAAGAGACAGTTCTAATAAATTAATAATAAGAATGCTTTTTAAAGATACAAAAGTTTGTTAAAAAATTAACCTAATAGGTAGACCAGGTACTTGTGAAATTTTATAACAGGCAGATCAGGAACTTAATTTAAACTGAACCCTCATTAAAAGAAAAAATGTTGGACCTGTCACCACTGGACGTGGTTGATCTATTTTTTCATGCATAAGTTATTTTAAATGGTTAATTGAGATCTTTATGTGCTCCAGTACAAACGTAATTGAAAATATGGTAAATAATGTTTTTTTTATTTCTATGCTGACACTTCTGAACGTAGTTCGATCTGTCTGAAAATCTGCATGAATAAGTTGTTTTTAATGGTTAATAAATATCTGTGGTGGTTTTTGTAAAAACTGTACTGTAGGATGGGCTCCAGTACAAAATTAGTTGAATATAGGTTAAATAAGGGTTTTTTTGTTTTTATGCTGACACTCTTGTACGTAGTCCGATCTCTCTGAAAATTTGCATCCATAAGTTGTTTTTAATAGTGAATTGATATCTATAGTATTTTTTATAAAAAAATTTACCGTTAGATGGGCCCCGGAACAAAAACACACGATTTTCATAAAAAACGGCTATTTGGGGAATCAGGAATTCATTAAGAACAAAAATAAATATTTTCTGCATTGCCTTTCCATCCTATTTCATTATTCAGGGGTGGAATTGGGTGTTAGTTTTGCGATACACCCTAATGTGTACGTTAGATTTTTGTCCTCTATCACATATCCGAAGCTCATTCAAATCTTCGAATGCCACCAAGGGACGTTTTCTTGTGAGAGGGCTAAGCTTTGACAACTGGTAGCGAAATCATATAAAAAAATTTAAGCAAAACAATTTCTTTCATATTAAGATGTATATAATCGAATGCCGCTATGATATTTCAAAAGTTAAAAAATAAGGACCACCCTAACGGTTACACATATAATAAAAAAAATTCACATTTTTTTTTTGGCTGAGTTCAAGGGTCGGCTCCCTTCCCGCCATGCAGACGCCCTTCATTCTGGTCAATTTAAAGAAAATATACATTTTCATACATATGAAACTTATTTTAAACATATTTTCCAATTTAAAATGAATATGTTATGCAAGGAATGTTGCAATTCTGATCGATTTAAATAAAACTAGTGATAGCGCCCCAAAAATCGGGTGTACTTAGCTAGTTCGCTTCGGAGATCACACATTCTCATTTACCTACATAGAGCGAGTTCAATTCTTAAGTCTTTTTGCAATTTTTTCAATTTTAAACGCTCATATCTGCTCAACGCTACCACTCACCAGAAATCTAATAATTTTTTGCTTACGCTGTGTCTACACCAGACAATTGTCATAAATAATTCATAATCTGTATTAGTTGTCAACTTATTGTCAGCTGCAAGGAAATTGTCTGATTATGACGTAGGTGGGCAAGACTATCGCAAGACAATAAAGGACATTTGTTTCGTTATTGGACGTTTCCTTTGAAAGCTGAAAAAATAATTTTTTGTTGGTTGTTGGTTGTGAAAGTTAAAAGAGAATAAAAAAAGTGGTTTTTCGATGTGAAAGTTGTGTGATTAAAAAGTATAGTTTTAAGCACAAAACTTCATTTTTTTAGGGTGTACTTAGCTAATTCGCTTCGGAGATCACACATTCTCATTTACCTTAGAGCGAGTTCGTTTCTTAAGTCTTTTTGCAATTTTTTCAATTTTAAACGCTCATATCTGCTCAACGCTACAACTTCTCAAAAATCTTATAATTTTTTGCTTACGCTGTGTCTACACCAGACAATTGTCATAAATATTTCATAATCTGTATTAGTTGTCAAACTATTGTCAGCTGCAAGGAAATTGTCTGACTATGATCTAGGTGGGCACCTAGACAATAAATGACATTTGTTTCGTTATTGGACGTTTCCTTTGAAAGCGGAAAAAATCATGTTTTTTTTGGTTGTTGGCTGTGAAAGTTAAAAAAGAAAAAGTGGTTTTTCGATGTGAAAGTTGTGAGATTAAAAAGTATAGTTTTACACACAAAATTTAATTTTTTTACGCTGGCCAACTATCTCCAAGTGCCACTACAAGCAGTACAAGTAAGTGCAGCGTTTATTTTTAACATCCTACAAATTTCTTGCTACTTTCGCAGGCCAACGTCCTCCAAGTGCCATCACTTGCAACACAGCAAGTGCAACGTTAATTTTTGTTAACATCGTCCAAGTGCCACCACCAGCAACACGACAAGTGCAACGCAAATTTCTTGCTCCTTTCGCTGGCTAACTTCTTCCAAGACTTACCCTTACCGGAATAAATATATAGACATGCTATTATCTAAAAACTTAGAATATATATTCGGAAGCAATGTGCCAAGCTAAAGTTTTGTTTATTCTGTTGAAGTTACTGGTTTGTTTATTCTGTTGAAGTTACTGGTTTGTTTTTTATTATGAGTTTTAAATAAATATGTATACAACCCTTTTCAGTTTGCAAAAACTACGTGATATTTTTATTTATAATATTTGATATATTTTTTTTTTTAAAACCTCAAAAACAATTTCAGCAATCTTTTAAAAACCGCTTAATCGATTTTCAAATAGTTGCCATAATTGAACCGCGGTTCAAAATATAAAAAAAAATTCCAAATACTGTACAGCAGAATAAGTGGAGATTAATATAATTTAATATTATTATATGCCATTTTTTGAATGCAGCTTCGAAGGCACACACTGTGTTCCCTACAGTGGTAAATCCCAACAGGCTTGAAATTAGTTATTAAAAATATTACTATTCATACGATACATAGTTTGGTTATCAGCTAAAAACCTGCTACTAAAAATAGGTCTCTTCCCATGTTAGAAATTTCCAGTCCATATTACAAGATTTGCAAGATTTAATCCGGAAAGCGTTTCAAAACTCAAAAAAAGTAAAAAATTGTAAAAGTGAGTGAGAGCGAGACAGCTTAAAATTTCCCCTCCCTGTCTAAAGTTACAATTTTCAGTTCAAGAAATTTCTGCTGATAAAAATAGTAAATGTGTCATATTCTTGAATCGGAAAATTTTTTGATACTCCATTTGCTCCATAGAGTTACAATTATAAAAATACTAATCCCGATTGCCAATGCTAATGCAGTTGTGGTCAAAATAATAGCAGTGCTCTACAAAATATTGGACTTGATTAAAAATACAATAGCTTATAAGGTTTTATCATGAAATTATTTTATATATTAAAAGCTCTATACTTCACAACTTCTATACAATAAATTAAACAAAACATATTCAAAGATTAAAAAAAATATAAAACAATTTTTCAATGTGACATAAGATAGAGGAGCGTCAAAATAATAGCAGCGAAACGTAAAGAAAGAAATAAAAATTAATTTTTGTTTACTAAATTAAAATGGTATTATTTTGAAATTATTTTAATATTTTGTAGAGTGCCCATTGTTTTTAATTACCGCTTTATATTGGCGCTTCTTAGAATCGACAAGTCCCTGACATCTTTTAATAGGAATCGCCTTCCAGCATCGTTCGACTACTTCCCAAAGTTCTCTAATATTCTCTGGCTGAGCGTTGGATACTTCTACTACTTTCAGGTCGGTCCATAAATTCTCAATTGGATTGAGATCGGGTAACTAGGCAGCCCAGTCCATGAGAATTATGCTGTTGTCGCGAAACCAACTTTTAGCCTTTTTACTGGTATGCTTAGGATCATTGTCCTGCTGCATAATTCATTTCAGTGGCATTCCGTACTCTGCATAAGACAACATTATATTTTGCAAATTATCAACGTAAACATGCTGATCCATTATAGTTTTGACCCAT
This sequence comes from Coremacera marginata, assembly GCA_914767935.1. Lineage (NCBI taxonomy): Eukaryota > Metazoa > Arthropoda > Insecta > Diptera > Sciomyzidae > Coremacera > Coremacera marginata. Next base: position 86,999,761 of record OU612044.1, on the reverse strand, counting down.
TGTAATGGACCAATACCATAGTATGAAAAACTGCCCCATATCATTACACTAGATCCACCGTGTTTAACAGTTTTTCTAGTGAAACGGGGGTTATATTCTGTGTTTGGTGGTTGTCTTGCATATTCTCGTGAACCCTTGCCGCCAAATAAAACAATTTTGCTTTCGTCTGTCCATAGAATATTGTGCCACTTTTGAATTGATCATTCCGTGTTCCTTGGCGAAGCTGAATCTATTCCTCACATGTGATTGCTTCAAAAACGGCACCTTTCGGGGACTTCAGGCATATAAATTGTGATGTCTGAGTACCCTTTCAACAGATGAGAGGCTTGCAGAGACTTTTAACTCATTTCTAATTTCTGTAGCCGGTGCTAAAGGATTGTTTGCTGAAAATCTTACAATTCGCCTGATCCCTAAAGGTGACAAAACGCGTTTACGGCCACGTGTTTCATTTTTGCTGAACATCCAATTAAATTTTGAATTTCTTTATAGGATTTTCCATCTTTAAGTAGTTTCTTTATTAATTCTCGCTTTTCCGGCGTGCAGTGCTTCCAACGCCTCACTTAAAACAAGATACAATTGTTATTTTAAGAGTAAATTATAACAAATAATATTATAATATTGTACTCACTTTTAAATAAATAAAATATAGGAAAAATTAAAATAACAGCTTTTAGTAATGAAATTGATCATCGCTGCTATTATTTTGACTTTTAACAACTATTGCTGACAACGATCAGAACGTAATTGAGAAAAAACAGTTTTAACTTTTGATCACCTGATTATATTTTTTAATGCAAGATATAAAAAGATAATAGAACTAATACAATACTTGGGAATTTTAACCGTGTGAGAGCACTGCTATTATTTTTTTTGTTGATTCTACTATTGATAGTAATTTAAGTCGTTCATTCTTCGTCAACTCTCTATGCAGTGCTCCAAGGTCTTCTATTTGAGTGGTATATTGTTGTTTGATAAGCACTTCGGTGTGTTGTGATTTGATAGCTTCTAATGGTACACCGTCCCTTGTATAAGTTGATTTACGGGAAATAGTCAAATACTGATGTCTTTGAATTATTATTTGATTGTCTCTTATCACGCAGTTTTGTTAAAGTTGGAGCAATCCCGATTCATTAGGCGTTAGTTGAGAAGTTTTTTGTCCGCATACAGCACTAAGCCGAATAGGTTTCCTTGCGGCATACGTCCATTGATTTTTGTCAGTTAACTAATGCCATACCATTGATTTGCTTAGTCGTATAGTGCCGCATCTTGGATTTGTTTCATTGTTGAACAGATCCACTTCACATTGGAATTCATCAGATTTTTTTCTGTGTATAGCCTGTTTTTTGAGCATAAATAGCAATCAGGTTCTAAAGTTAAACAGGATTGAAGATCTGCACTTCGCATGGGAAAGAATTCGTCTCTGTGAGGGTTGATTCCCAAAAGTTCTGTTGATATTTTAACTTCGATTAACGTGTTATTGATAACTGTTGTTCTGTTGTTACCGGAACATTATTAAATATGACGTAATATTTTTGATCAAGAAGAGGGATTTTGATGTTGAATACAACATAATCTGTTGTCACTATGGCCTAAACTTTCATTAGGCTATAGAGCAGCAACAAGTTATCTTGCCTGACCGGAACTTGAAGATGGGAAGGTAGGTGATTCTTAAGTTTTCCTGCTTCTTCTTTTAGTTGTTGGGGTGTAAGTATGAGGGGATTCATTTTTCCATGATGTGTGTCTGTAAGAGCATCGATGATTGAAGAGTGTATACGTTGTAGATTTGATACCATTATTGACATTTGCTGTGAGGGTGAGGGTCGTATCACTGTCTTTCTTTACTTTTAAGTAGCTTCATTATTGTGGCCGTCAAACTGGCATCCGTCAGTTGGCACCTTCCAATGTTTCTACATTAGCCTTATTTGCGCGCACGCCCCGACGGAGGAAAAGGACGAAGCCGTCAAGGACGCTTTCTACGCTAGTCTTGAGGACGTATATGACCACCTTCCGGTCCATGACGTGAAAATAGTCCTCGGCGATTTTAATGCGAAAGTCGGAAGGGAAGGCATCTTTGGCCCCACTGTCGGTCAGTTCAGTCTTCACGAGACCTCCACGAACAACGAACAACGGTCTAAGACTGATCGACTTCGCCGTGGCACGAAACATGGTAGTTAGTAGCACCAGATTTAAGCACCTCGACATCCACAAGGCCACCTGGCTGTCCCCAGATCAAAAAACGCGAAACCAAATTGATCATGTTGTAATCGACGGAAGGCATGCCTCTAGTGTTCTAGATGTGCGTACATTTCGGGGGGTCAACAATGACTCCGACCATTATCTTGTTGCAGCCAAGATCCGCATGCGATTATGCAATGCGAGGAACATACGCACAGGAATGCAACGAAAGCTAGATGTCGCTAAGCTGCAATTACAACGGATTGCCAAAGCCTACTCCGCTCAACTCTCGGTTAAGCTCAACCAACCAACCTCTGGACTCGACGACGCCGGCGGACTTTGGGCGCATATATCCCACTCCATGTGCGCTGCCGCTGAAGAAGTCATTGGTTTCCCGCACCCGCAACCTTGGAACCAATGGTACGATCAGGAGTGTCGCATCGCGACAGCAGTAAAAAACGCCTCATAGAGAAAAACGCTGCAATCAGATGGAACGCGAGCCGTGCGAGAAAACTACCGCGAAAAGAGGAAGGAAGAGAGGTGCCTTTTCAGACGCAAGAAAAAAGAGCAGGAAAAGCGTGAGCGTGAGGAACTAGAGGTATACCAGGGCAAGAAGGATGCACGAAAATTCTATCAACAGGTTAAGCGTCTAACCCAAGGTTTCAAGCCCGGAGCATCCACTTGCAGAGACGAAAATGGAGATCTAAATACGGATACACAGTGTGTGCTGAGATTGTGGAGACAGCACTTCTCCAACTTACTTACTGGCGACGATTCCACCAATGCTGCCCCTCGAGAGCGCAATGCAGTGCCAACAATCGTCGATGACGGAGTGGAAGTATCACCACCTAGCCATGAAGAGGTTCGAGTTGCTATCCAACGACTCAAAAACAATAAAGCAGCGGGTGCTGACTGTCTTTCAGCTGAATTGTTTAAAACCGGCGGCGATGAATTGATAATGCGCATGCATCAGCTCATCAGCAAAATATGGCTAGCAGAAAGCTTGCCCGACGATTGGAACCTCAGTGTACTGTGCCCTATACTTAAGAAAGGAGCCCCTACAATCTGCGCTAGTTATAGAGGTATCAGTCTTATTTCCATCGCATATAAGGTTCTCTCAAGCGTACTGTGTGAAAGATTAAAGCCGATTACAAAAACACTGATTGGACCTTATCAGTGTGGCTTTCGACCTGGTAAGTCCACCATAGACCAGATTTTCACGCTACGACAAATCCTGGAGAAACCCCACGAAAATCAAATTGACACACACCATCTCTTTGTCGATTTTAAAGCTGCGTTCGATAGCCCGAGAAGGGATTGCCTATACGCAACAATGTCTGAGTACGGTATACCTGCACAGTCGATTAGACTTTGCAGAATGAAGTTGAGCAACACACGCAACTCCGTCAAGGTAGGAAATGACCTCTCCGAAACCTTCAATACCAAAAGCGGTTTCAGGCAAGGCGATCCACTGTCTTGCGATCTCTTCAACATCATCATGGAGGGGATCGTACGAAAGGCCGGTGTGCATCGTAATGGCACCATTTTCTATAGAGGTGTCCAGCTCCTTGCGTACGCTGATGATATTGATATTGTTGGCAGAACCAAGAGAGATGTTACCGCTGCTTTCGCCGCTATCGAAAAGGAATCAGCCAAAGTGGGTTTGACGATAAATGAGGGTAAAACAACGCATATGCTGTCTACAAACAAGGGAGCGCGGCGTTTAGACTCCCACGTTTCATCCGGCAGCTATAACTTTGAAGTAGTCAAGGAGTTTGTATACCTTGGCACCGCCATTAATACTAACAACGAAATCAGCCTGGAGGCAACTAAGTTCCAGAGCCCTCTCTCGATCGACAAAACTAACACTCTACAAGACGCTCGTTCTACCTGTGCTGCTTTATGGCGCTGAGGCATGGTTAGTTTCGCAAACTGATGCAGCCGCTCTGGGGGTGTTCGAGAGAAAAGTTCTTCGCAAAATCTTCGAGTCGGCGATGACTATCGCATCCGAATGAACCACTGTATGAGCTGTACGAAGACATTGACGTAGTTCGGCGTATAACTGTGCAGCGACTACGCTGGCTGGATCATGTCCATCGTATGGACGACGAAGCTCCAGCGAAAAAGGTGGTCGAGGCGAGGGTCGCTGGTCAACGACGACGAGGGAGACCATGCCTCTGATGGATGGACCAGGCTGAGGAAGCCCTAACCGCACTTGGTGTATCCGATTGGAGAAGGCGCGCGCAAAGCAGAGGCGCCTGGCGAGAGCTGATGACGTCGGTCGATATCCGGACACGGGTTTTTATGGCCACCTAAGTAAGTAAGTAAGTAAGTTCTTTGAGTGTAACATCCTTTGTTAGGCGTTTTTCCAGAGAAATGAACCGATTGCAGGCAATTTTCTGCGAACTTCCTAGCATTGATAAGTCGTTTTTAAATGGTAATAGTACTACTTAACGACCAGCTGCATCTCTTTGAGTACGATGGATGAAGAGCATCTCACACTGTTTTCTGAATTTGACAATTGTGGCTCCGTCTCAGCGATGTCTTCTAATTCTCAAAATTTTGCAACTGCCTCATTCAGGTTATCGTCAGCTAAATCTCAGCATATAGCTTATTTTAGGTATTCACTGTCGATTTTTCCAGATAAAATCCATCCAAGAACGGTTTTTTGAAGGACTGGTAAACCTTTTCCTAGTTTGACTTGCCCCATTGACATTATTTGATGTGTGAATTCTGCACCTAACAGAATGTCGATTTCGCCTGGATTATTGAGTTGTGGGTCAGCCAGTTGTAGATTTTGAGGTATCATCCATGATATGTTGATGAATTTTGATGGCTGTTGACTTACAATTTGCGGAAATACGTAAGCTTCTAATGGAGCCTTGAACACACAAGCGCGAGAGTGAAAAGTGACGTTAACTCGATAACGGGCAAACTGTTTCTGTCTGCCGATACCTTCAACAGACAGTGATGAATTTCGATGAGTTAATCCAAGCTGCTGTGCTATTTTTGATGTTATAGCATTAATTTGTAATCCGAACTCTAGCAACGCTCTGCATTCAAGAGTTTTGTCATTTGCTGCTAGTATTATTTTTGCAGTACTTAAAAGAACATAGCTTGATTTTGGTTTGACTGATGATGTTAATGCGACTGGTTTTGAAGCCTCGTTTTTTCCTGGCTCTTTCCCTTCTTGATGAAGAAGAGTGTTATGCCTTTTGTTGCACTTGCTACCTGTTCCGCTGGTGCATTTGTATGCTTCATGCCATTCCTTTTAAGTAATTTGTGCAGAGTTTGTTCCTGTTAAGAATTTCATAGCGTTGAGAAATGGGTTTCTCTTTGAATATCAGACACGAAAATAGTGGATGTGAACCACTGCAGGCTGGACAATGGTTTGTTGATGTTGATGTGATAATAGACGTTGCGTTATGTCGCATCTTCTCATGCCCTTTATTGATGCATTTGTTCAATGTTTCCAACGGATTGAACCTGGCCTCAAGGAAGCTTAGGGTTTTTTGAAGAGTTGGAAGTTGTCTTGAGCCGCTCAGGGATTGCTCAAAGGCTGTGTGGGTTGATCGATTTCATTTTCTTATGATGATGTGCACACGAATCGCGTCCCATGTTGACACTGGCGTGCCTAATGCGCTCCATAAATGCATTCTTTTGTTGTATCATGAAGACATTTAATAGCGTGCACTGACTCCTGACTTATACTAGCCTGTGCCAATAACCGATTAAGTAATGCTGTGACAAGCAATCATTTGTTCTCGTATCGATTGGTCAATATCTCCCATGCTGTCGTGTAATTTTGATCTGAAACTGGCAAATGTTTGATCAGGTTTTTGGGCTCACCATTAAGATTTGCCGTAAGATAAAACATTTTTTGCACATCACTGTACGGTTGGCTGTGTATGACTTTCTCATAAATGTCCTTTAATTAAACCCATTTTAGATGATCGCCATCAAACTTAGGCAGCGTTATTGTTGGTAGTTTTACTGGTTGAAATTATGTGTGTTCATGTAGTGCTAATTGACCGTTCTCAGCAACGCTTGTCGACGCCTTTATGTATTGGTTAAGGGCCAATAGGATATATTATATTCTTGTTTCCATGTCGTAAAAAGTTTCCCAGTTGAAGTCATCTACTGTGTCCAACTGAGTTGAATTCCATATTTTAGAGTTATTATTTATTAAATCTGCTTGATATTTCTGGAGTAATGATGCCTTTAAAATGCAGTATATCTCGGACTGTGGCTCACCATCTGCATCAATTTCGTTTAAAGTTTTCGAAGTAATGTTTAATAACGCCTTCTGGTTGTGAAGCACCTTTTGAGGTTATTCTTGGGCCTTCTAATTGCTTGGATTTTGAACGTGTTTTGTTGCTTGTTGATTTTCTAATAACGCATTCATGTGTTATTTCCATTCAATCTCAAGTGGACTGTAAGCCTAAGAAATTATTTATTATATATACATGCTAATTACATAGATCCGAAGAAGAGGAGAAGACGAAGTTTTTCATGTGATGTTTATTGGAAAAAACTATTTTTATAAAGAACTGAAAAAAATTGAAATTATTGGAAAATATTTCAAAATTGAAGAGTAAAGAATTTCTTTATTGTTTTATATAAGAGAATCAGTGAAACATATCAAAGTAAAAAAAAGCAAACAAATTTACAAGTTATTTATATTTGTGTCGGCTTCAACATTCTGCGCCCTTGAAGACTTTGCTTCAACCTCCAATGGAAGCCGACATAGTTGTTGTATTGGACGCCTGAAAGGTTCTGCGGTCTTGTTCTTATTAATTGCGAACAAGTCCATCACTGCCTGGATATACTTCTAACACTCGCGCAGATTTCCATAGCGTTGGCGGAGTGTTGTCTTCTCTCACGATGACCAAGTCACCTGGCTTTAAATTTGGTTGCACCTTTTGCCATTTTGGCCTTTGCTGAAGCTCGTTGAGATAATCCTGCGACCATTCTTTACAAAATATTTGTGTAATTTTTTGGCGGTGCGCAGCCATTTTCAGTCGTTTGTCTTGCACGTCTTGCACATTTGCTCCAAATGGTTGTACTATAGGTTCACCGATTAGAAAATGCGCTGGTGTTAAAAATGATAAGTCTTCTGGATCATCGGATTGAGCGGATAGCGGTCGTGAATTCATTACGGCACTGGTTTGAATCAAAATCGATCGGAAATCACTGCTCGTCAGCTTGTGTGGCCCAATAATTCTACGCAAGTTATATTTCATTGATTTCACGGCTACCTCCCATATCCCGCCTTGATGTGGAGCCGAAGGAGTGATAAAACGCCATTCTGTGCCGTATTTTTGAAGCATCTGACTCATATCCAATGTCTTCCAAGTTCGCAGCATCTTTTGCAATTCTTTTTCTGCTTTCACGAAATTCTTTCCATTATCACTCCAATGTCTCGTGCATGCACCGCGAATGCCTGTAAAGTTGAGAAATGCCTGGACAAAATTTACAGCCGAGAGCCCATCTACCGGCTCTAAGTGCACAGCTTTTGTTACCATACAGACAAACACAGCCACCCATTCTTTTCCATAAAGTTGCATCGACCTTCTCTAGCTTTAAGTAAGAAAGGTCCAGTATAATCAACACTAGAATGTCGGAACGCTCGACTCGGCTGCACTCGATTCGACAGTAGTGCACCCGTCATTTGCTGCACATTTTGTTGTCTTTCGCATGTGCATCGTATGCATTGAAAGTTACTTAGCCGGATTGCTCGTCGAAGATTAGTGATCCAAAATTTCTGTCGAAGATATGCAATCATATCGTGCAATCCACCTTGTAGTGTACGCTCATGCGCCTCACGAATCAGTAACTTCGCTAACAAACTCACGTCGGGAAATAGCACTGGGTATTTTTGATGCTCAGGAATCAATGCACGCTCTAATCGTCCATGTATGCGCAACACTTCTTTCTTATCGAGCCATGGATTGAAACGGTGAATTGAACTTTCTCTTTCAATTCCATTTTGTTTCGGATCTTTGAGCAGTTCTATCTCTTTTGCATAGTAAATACGTTGTTCTTCCCGAATCCAATATTCCTGTGCTGCTTCTACTTCAGCATTCGACAATATTCCATATTGGCGATGATTTGTTCTATCACCCCGATGACGCAAGTTGTTTATAAATCGGAATATCCATGCTGGCTTTCGAAACAACGTATATGCATTTGATGCTCGTTTTAATAAATCAATATTTTGTATGGACACACTCATAACCGGTAGCGCCTTATGAGTTTGTCGAATCTTTTCGCCATTATTCCTGTTATCTGTTTTTGCTTCATCGGTTATTGCTTGTGCAGTTTCTGCCGATAAAATTGGCTGAGTGTCTGGCCAATAAACTGGTGATCGTACAAACCACTCGGGTCCATGCCACCATAAGCTTGCATTTTGTAATGCCGCAGCTGTAAGCCCTCGACTGAGCAAATCTGCAGGATTGTCAGCCGATGGAACATAGCGCCAATCAGCATCTGACATCAATCTTCCAATGCGTTGCACACGATTGTTTACAAAAATTTTTAACGCCGCAGCATCCTTTGCCAGCCATGCCAATACAATCTGTGAATCGGACCAAAGTGTCGTCTTCACGTGTGACATCTTTGATGACACCTTGAATGCGCTAACTAATTCACTTAACAGCTGAGCTGCGCATAATTCTAATCGAGGTACATTTATTGGCTTGAGTGGTGCCACACGTGATTTCGCTGCGATGAGAATGCATTCGATGTGACCGTTTGAATCTACTCGTGCATATAGCACTGCACCATATGCCATAAGCGATGCATCCGCGAAGCCATGCAATGATACATTTCGTTGGTTACTAATACCCAGCCAGTGTGACTTGGAACCCCATGCTCACGATTTGAACGCCATTTGTCCAGTATAAGACCGCAAGATCGCAATAATGTATCCATTTCGCTACACAATTGCCTCGCAGCAGAGTCATTTGGTTCTCCAGTCAAGCAATCGTCTATATAAAAATCATATTCCACTGCCGCTGAGCCCATGGAGAATTGTGATCGTCCTTCTCTCGCACCTTGTATCATTGCACGCACTGCACAGCCATGCTGAAGCCATCCCAAATGTCACAACTGTGAGCCAGTATTCTAAAATCTCACTGTCAGCAGTAGGGCGTCAGAATACTCTTTGCTGATCCCATTGATCTGGATTAATTCGTACTTGCAAGTACATTTTTTTAATGTCAGCCGTCACAGCAACTGGATGGCAACAAAATCGCGTAATTAAACTCGCTAAATCCTATTGAAGTCTTTCACCAATTAGTTGCAAAGCATTAAGACTTTTGCCTCGATCGGTTAGACACGACGCATCGTTAACAATTCTTGGTATGTAGGTGCTATGGGTCCAAATAGCGGTCAATATGTATATAAATGTTGTTACGCCTACTTTTACCGCCCATTTATCTATCTATATAGTCAAATACTAATATATATATATATCTATATCTATATCTATATCTATATCTATATCTATATCTATATCTATATCTATATCTATATCTATATCTATATCTATATCTATATCTATATCTATATCTATATCTATATCTATATCTATATCTATATCTATATCTATATCTATATCTATATCTATATCTATATCTATATCTATATCTATATCTATATCTATATCTATATCTATATCTATATCTATATCTATATCTATATCTATATCTATATCTATATCTATATCTATATCTATATCTATATCTATATCTATATCTATATCTATATCTATATCTATATCTATATCTATATCTATATCTATATCTATATCTATATCTATATCTATATCTATATCTATATCTATATCTATATCTATATCTATATCTATATCTATATCTATATCTATATCTATATCTATATCTATATCTATATCTATATCTATATCTATATCTATATCTATATCTATATCTATATCTATATCTATATCTATATCTATATCTATATCTATATCTATATCTATATCTATATCTATATCTATATCTATATCTATATCTATATCTATATCTATATCTATATAAGCTGGTCAAAGTGAAGACACTGATACAAGGTCTGGCAGAGTTCGTCAAAACCAAATCGAACGTCCACAAAATGTCAACGCGAGTGCTTCACAAGTCCATAAGGACTCTCAGACGGACCCAATTTTTGCGCATGGCTCCAAGGCTACTCCAAAGAGAGCAAGCGAACGCAGCAGTGACTCGCGGAAACCTCCGCCAAAAAAGACTCGACTGCAGCAGCTTGCTGTCCAAGAGACTGCTCTAAAGCCATCCTATAGCGAAGTGGCTAATTCGTCTCCTCTGCCAAAAACTCCGGCAAAGCGAATGGTTGAGCCTTGGACAAAGGTCTCTAGAAAGCCCAAAAAACGCAAAAAACCGCCTCAGAAGCTGGCTAGACCTGATGCAATCGTCGTAGCAAAAGCAGGTGAGCTTTCATATAGCGATATCATCATGCGGATGAAACAGGAAAAATTGCTTGAAAAGTTCGGCGAAAACGTTTCGAGAGTAAGGCGCACTGAAAAAGGTGAAGTACTTATCCAGCTTAAGCGCGCAACCACCCAGTCAACCCAGGAGCTGAAGAAAGAATTTGATATGGTTTTCAATGGCCAAGCTGAAACGAGGACTCTCACGGAAGAAACACAGTTCGGGATCAAGGATCTTGACGAGGTTACAACACCGGAAGATGTCTGCAGTGCAGTCCAAAAGCAGTTTGGCGACTTAAAGGTGGCAAGAGTGAAATCACTCCGTAAAGCCTATGCAGGCACGCAAACAGCGGTCATAAGCCTTCCAGCACTGCAGGCGAGGAAGCTGATAGAGACTGGCAAGCTCAGAGTTGGCTGGGTCATTTGCAGAGTCCGCGAAAAGTTACGCCATCCAGATGCTTTAAGTGACTCGACTTTGGACACACGGCGAAATCTTGCAACAGCACAGACCGAAGTAAGCGCTGTATGAAATGCGGCAAAGAGGGCCACAAAGCAAAAGAGTGTTCTGCAGAAGCAAGCTGTTTCTTGTGCTTAGAAAGAAAATGCTCGGAAACAAATCACCGTGCCGGAAGCTGGAAATGTTCGTCCTTTTCAGGAGCTAGCAAACCTAGGAAATGATAAGGTTGTTACAGTTGAATCTCAGCAACTGTCGCGCAGCGCAAGATCTTTTAGCGCAAACCTTTCGAGATCTAAGCACTGATGTAGCTATCTTGAGTGAGCCTTATAACGCGAAAGCACCAGGAGTCTGGGCATCAGACATTTCTGGAAGAGCCGCCATATGGTCCTGCGGAAGACATCCTTCCCTAATGAGGCAGCATACACGTGCAAACGGTTTTGTTCGTGTAGAAGTTATGGGCACACATATTGTAAGCTGCTACCTTGCACCAAGTCTATCCATAGAAGAGTTTGCTGTTACTGTCGACGCAATAGTTGACGATGTTAGAGGAATCAGTCCAGTTGTTATTGCTGGTGACTTCAACGCGTGGGCCGTAGACTGGGGAAGCCAGAGAACGAACCATAGAGGGCTCATTATTCTGGAAGCTTTTGCTTCGTTAGATGTTGTGCTTTTAAACACGGGAACGCAGTGTACATTCTCCAACGCGAATGGCAGCTCAGTAATTGACCTGACATTTGCCAGTTGTGACCTGAGCACGCAAGAATAGTGGCAAGTAAGCGACGTCTACACGCATAGCGATCACCAAGTAATCGTGTACACTTTGGAAGGCAAACCAACCGACGGAGCAGAGGCCCCCATAGCGAGCCATCATACAAGGTCGAAACGCTTGATGAAGGTATCCTCACAGCAATGATGGCTGACATACACCTCACTGGTTCAGCACAGAATATGGCTAGGCAAGCAACAGAGCAGCTGAAAAGATCTTGCGACACAGCGATGATGTTGCGAAGACCAAGTAAGCACCACCACGAGCCTGTGTACTGGTGGACCGCCGAAATCGCCGAAGCTCGCAGCCAATGCCACCAAGCCAGAAGAAGTTACTACCGCGCCAGAGGGACCGACAGGTTCGAAGAACTGCGCGAGGTCAATAGAGAGCGCAGGAAGCTGCTCAAACACAAGATTCGTTCGAGGAAGCACGAGTGCTTCTTGCAGTTATGCGACGAAGCGGACGTAACCCCATGGGGTACCACCTATAGACTGGTAATAAAAAAAAATGGAGTCATTCGGACGACCACCACCCACGTGCCCTCACATACTTAGCCGAATTGTAAGTGTGCTCTTCCCTCAGCAACCACCGATGCAGCCCGTCATTAATCATGGCGACGTGCATGTCATTTCCATGGTAACCGCAGAAGAGGTAATGAAAATCTGCAATGCTGTTCATAGCGAGAAGGCCCCAGGGCCAGATAAAATCCCGAACCGCGCGCTAAAAATGGCCATTGCAGCCCAAACACAAGCCTTCGTACAGCTGTATAACGCTTATCTCACAGAGGGCATATTTCCCGCTCAATGGAAGACGCAAAAGCTTGTGCTAATACCAAAAGGTAGCGGCTCTCTGGAGGATCCCTCAGCCTACCGACCTATATGCTTGCTCGACACGATAGGCAAGATCTTCGAGAAATTGCTGTACAACTGCCTCGAAGAAGCAATACAATCCCGAGGAGGACTCTCGAGCCAACAGTTTGGTTTCCGAAAGAGTCACTCTACGTCCGATGACATAAAACTGGTTACAAGCATAGCAAGTAAAGCTATTGAAGGCACTAGCTGGAAGAAGGGGGCAAAGCAGTATTGCCTGGTGGCAACGCTGGATGTGCGAAATGCCTTTAATTCCGCAAACTGGGATACGATAATGAAAGCGCTCGCAAAATTTGAAATTCCACGCTACCTCTCTAAGATATTATCGAACTACTTCGATGGTAGAATACTACGCTATGCAACAGACGAGGGGATAATGGTGTATAACGTCTCCGGTGGTGTCCCACACGGGTCAGTCCTAGGGCCCCTGCTATGGAACGTTATGTATGAGCTTTGCGGACGACCTAGCGGTTGTGGCCACTGCAAAACATCTTGAGGCACTCAGTAGTGTGGCGATCGGCATTATATATAACTGGCTTATGTCAGTAGGTCTTTGTCTAGCCGAACATAAAACCGAAGCGGTGCTCATAAGCAGCCGCAAAAAGATGGAAGTTGCAAGCATCAATGTTAATGGGACGCTGGTGCAATCAAAGGAATGCATCAAATACCTTGGCGTGATGATTGACTTCCGATTAACATTTAAACAGCATCTCCAGTATGCCCATAAAAAAGCATCCAACGCATGCATGTCTTTATCGAGAATGATGCCGAATACGAGAGGCCCCAAACAGGCGCGCAGAATACTACTCCTTAATGTAGTACGATCCATCGTGATGTATGGGTCAACGGTGTGGGCCACAGCAATGAGAACGAAGTCATACCGACGTGGTGTTGAATCAGTGCATAGACTTGGCGCACTCAGGGTATGCTGTGCCTTCAGAACAGTTTCCGAGGATGCAGCATTAGTCCTTGCAAGCTCGATACCTATCGACCTTTTAGTAGAGGAAACGCTGTTCGAAGCCAATAGCGAAAACCCAACAGTTCGTAAAAGACTCGCACGGGAGAGAAGCCTGCTAAAGTGGCAGGATCGCTGGGATAGCTCAGTTAAGGGTCGATGGACTCATCAGCTCATCCCTAACATTACCGCTTGGCTTGGTAGAACTCACGGCTCCATGAACTTCTACATTACACAGATTTTAAGCGGGCACGGTTGCTTCAGGGCATATCTGCACAAATACAAGCACGTAGCAGATCCCTATTGTACCCATTGCGAGAGAAGTATACCAGAAGAAGCGGCCCATGTCCTCTTCGAGTGCCCCAAGTTCCAAAATGCCAGACTTGAGGCTTCGGTCAGTCTCGGCGAAACGGTAACTGATCAAAACTTGGTTACCCTTATGCTGAGAAATGAAGCTAACTGGTCAGTGGTTAGCACCCTAGCACGACTGATTATCGACGAAATGCGAAGAGTTGAGCGTTTGCGAAATAGATAAAGTAGAGTTTATATACAAGCCCATGACCAAATCTTTGAGAATACGGACACAAGTCCAACAGTTTCCAGCTTAGTGCTGTTCCCATGCAACGTGAAGTCATGCTTTGCGGCGGTCCCACGGGGCTTATACAAGGACGGAGATTCAATGCGGAGGTTAGGTTTAGTGCGTAAGAATCGCACACTCCCACCTGCACGGTGGCGCCTTTTGAAGGTTCCCCCTTCGCGAATAAAATAAAATAAAAAAAAAAAAATCTATATCTATATCTATATCTTTATATATATCTATATCTATATATATATTTATGTCTATATCTATATCTATATCTATATCTATATCTATATCTATATCTATATCTATATCTATATCTATATCTATATCTATATCTATATCTATATCTATATCTATATCTATATCTATATCTATATCTATATCTATATCTATATCTATATCTATATCTATATCTATATCTGTATCTATATCTATGTCTATATCTATATCTATATCTATATCTATATCTATATCTATATCTATATCTATATCTATATCTATATCTATATCTATATCTATATCTATATCTATATCTATATCTATATCTATATCTATATCTATATCTATATCTATATCTATATCTATATCTATATCTATATCTATATCTATATCTATATCTATATCTATATCTATATCTATAGCTATATCTATATCTATATCTATATCTATATCTATATCTATATCTATATCTTTATTTATATCTATATCTATATCTATATCTATATCTATATCTATATCTATATCTATATCTATATCTATATCTATATCTATATCTATATCTATATCTATATCTATATCTATATCTATATCTATATCTATATCTATATCTATATCTATATCTATATCTATATCTATATCTATATCTATATCTATATCTATATCTATATCTATATCTATATCTATATCTATATCTATATCTATATCTATATCTATATCTATATCTATATCTATATCTATATCTATATCTATATCTATATCTATATCTATATCTATATCTATATCTATATCTATATCTATATCTATATCTATATCTATATCTATATCTATATCTATATCTATATCTATATCTATATCTATATCTATATCTATATCTATATCTATATCTATATCTATATCTATATCTATATCTATATCTATATCTATATCTATATCTATATCTATATCTATATCTATATCTATATCTATATCTATATCTTTATCTATGCATATAAAAATCAAATGCCACATATACAGAGGTATTTAAAAATATTTACACATTGCTAATATTTTTTTACTTACCGTTAGGTTTGCTAAGATTTGCTTTACTTTCTTTGCATACTGCAAAAAATAATCAAGGGTAATCAAGCTATGTTTGCAAAAAATTGCTCCGCTAGGTGATGCCAGTGTTGAATTATTATCAAAAATCTTATAGTCTGATTTGTCTCATATTCGAAATATATATTAAGGATAAGGGAACTACGTTTGCGAAAAATTGTGCCGCAAGGTGGCCCCATTGTTGAATTATTACCAAATTTATGGTCCAATTTGTTTCATATCATAGGTTTAGTGCAAAAATTCCATATTTTTACATTTTTCGGTGAAGAAGTTCATTAATGTATTTCAGCATGATTTGAAAATGTTTTGAATAGTACGGGGTAGTATGGGTAAAATAATTACAAACTTTTTTCTTGAAATAAAGGTGCTTTTATATATAGCCAAAGTTTTTTATTAACACTCTTTTTTAAGTACCTTTGTACCTTTTTACCTTTAAGTACATAATTATTAATGTGAAACAATAAGTAATCAAAAGTAAAACGCAGGGCTTAATTAGAACTTTTACTAAAGCTTAAAATCAAAACTTACTGACAATGAGTCGAAATTGCTCCTTTTTTTTAATCACTTCAGATAAAAATGTTAGAATTGAGTCGACGAAACATTTGACAGAATATGAACTAAATTGTGAGTCATCTTGGTGAAGATATTATTTTACTTTGCACGAAAGAGAAGAAATTTTTGAGTTGTGTTGGGATCCAACTATTCCAAAATTGTTGGCATATTTCGTGTTTTGATACTTTAAAAGTGGTGGAGCAATTCCGTATGCATGTTAAAATCTTAAAATGATTTTCCAGAAGAATCAAGTTAACAAGCTATGACGATATTGAAAAAACACAATATGTTTTCTTAGAAAATATTTGCTATTTAAAGTATAACACTGTGCGACAAATTATTCCCGTTGAAATTATTTAAGCACCCAGTTAAAGAAGACACATATACTAAGGTACTCAAAATCACAAAAGGTTTGGTGAAGTTAGCTAAAAGTTTTTCAGGTTCGAGTATTTTTTTTAAGTTTTTATTCTATTATTTGTACTGATTGCAACTTGAAAGAGGTTAAAAATTTGTCCAAACTTCCTTTGGCAAAGGTGTTCTCATATCTGTTGAAACTTGAATTTTTTTCAAAAATACTTAAAGTGCCCATTTCTAGTATTTGGATCACAAAAAATCATAAAAAATCGAAAATTATATACTTCTCACTTGGAGCACCTTCAATAATTCTAAAAAAAATATTTCTAATTTTTCGCCTAAGAAACTTTTGAATTCCAGCTTTGCAAACATACCGTTTTTTTATTAGGTTGTGTTCAGATGCATATATCTGACCAACTTAATTTAACTCAACGCACAACATAAACGAAGCATGAATGTGTGTCATCACTTAAAAGCTGCTTCCAGGTGTAGGCGAAGTTCGCGACGACACACTTTTGCTTTGTTACTCAGTTCTGCTGTATTTGCATATGTTTGAATTTGTTGGTATTATTTGTTATTGTGTCAGCAACTGAACTATATTTCGCTGATGCAGAATTACACCAACAACAACTTATTGATATCAACATTGTAAGTAACTGAAATTTATTTGCAGTTACGCTAAATTACAACAACAACAACTTATTGATTTCAACATTGTTAGCAAATGAAACATATTTGCGCGGCCGCTGAATTACAACAACAACAACTTATTTTAATATTTCCTTTTATTTATGTTACTGTTATAAATGTATTATTAGGAGAAATGTCTCTTATAGCAAACAATAAAGACCAGTAATTCGTAAGCTGTGTGACGCACTAAGCTGAAAACCAATCGTGTAAGAGAATTT
This sequence comes from Coremacera marginata, assembly GCA_914767935.1. Classification (NCBI taxonomy): domain Eukaryota; kingdom Metazoa; phylum Arthropoda; class Insecta; order Diptera; family Sciomyzidae; genus Coremacera; species Coremacera marginata. The sequence continues at coordinate 86,982,370 of OU612044.1, read as the reverse complement.
GAAGACTTTATTTAACAGCTTGTGCACCACACCGCATCCACAATGAACATAGAAGATCTGGTAAAGCAACAAGATGAAACCGCAGTGGCTCTGCAAAAAGTGATAGCCAACTGCAACAAGGCGCCATATGATCGACGGACGTCAGAGACCGGATGAGCATCCATACTTCACTAAGGACATGCATGCAGCCATCAGTGTAAGATACCGAGAATTAAGAGATGAAATGGAGCTCTTTAGGCCGAATTACGCTGGACATAGTCAAGCCAGAATGCTGATCGACAATCAACGAACAACATGGAACATAGTGTTGAAAGACGAAAGCTGCTGAGGAATTAGCGCGCTTTAGTGCAAGCACTGACACAAAACTTGAATGAAGTGCTGGGGCAACGTGAAACAGAGCAACCTCTAGCATACTAAACCATCAAGGCAGCAGTAATAGAAAAGCACATGATGGACTTAGCAAAAAACAATGCGGCTCTGTGGGAGTCAGCTTATGAAGATGTCATCGAAGAATACACTCTGCAGACATACTATAAACTCGAGGCGAAGGCAGAAGAGGTATTGATTCAGCTACATCAGCACCTAACAGTGGATCAATCATTACACGTGCCAAGAGGACCACAGGCAGACATAGATGTTCCATTGCCAAGGATAACGTTGCCTAAATTTAATGGCAACTACATGCAATGGATTACCTTTAAGAATTTATACACCGAATCAATTCATAATGTGGCGATGAGTGATGCAAAAAAATGCATTACCTAACAACTTCCTTAGAGAATGAACCTCGAAACTTAATCAAGCACCTTCGATCAACCGGAAGTAACTACACACATGCTTGCTCAATCATCACTTGCCGTTACGACAATAAAAGACTTCTGGTGATGACATAACTAAACAAACTGATGTCGCAATCATTAATCAGAAGGGAGTCATCATCTGCACTGAAAGCTCTTCATGATGTCACCAAAGAATGCATTCATGGACTTAAGGCTCAAGGTATTCCGGTTCAACGTCATCCTGAGTCAAATACTGCTACAAAAAGTTCATCAAGACTCTCAGACAGCATTTGAGCAGAGCTTGGGCGACAATAAGCGAATGCTCACCATTAAGCAATCAAAGAGCAAAATCATCCTAAGCTCGGACAAGTGAGGCAGCTACAATCCCTTAAAACAACGAAGAAGAGTGCGTGATCTGTAAGCAAACAGATCATAAAATCTATGCATGCAAAACATTTTTAAATGCGAACATTCATCAAAGGTGGAATTGGGTCAAAATCCAATACCTCTTCATAAGCTGCTTCAGGGCTAATCATCACGTGTTGGAATGCAAATCACGGAATTGCACAAGGTGTTCTAAAAAACACCCTACTGCATGTCGAACAATCAGAACATACGTCATCACCCACCAATCACGCGCGCCACAAAATAAAAGCAACCCACAGGCCACCACCTTGGCAACAACAAGGGAATCCGAGAATCAGGGTTATGACGATGTACCGAAGATGACGATGACTTAATCCGAAGGTTGGAAAGATTTTGGCAATTGGAAGAAACTCCTACGGAGCATAAGGTACTTATTACAGTTGAAAAACAATGTGAATCACATTTTGCGCTAAACACAATGCGAAACAGCCAAGGAAGAATCGCAGTAGGACTTCCCTTTGCAGATAACCAGTCTTTGCTAGGTGAATCAAAGCAAATTGCAGTCAATCGGTTTTGCTCACTAGAACGACGCCTTGCAAAGGAACGCAACATAAAACTACAATATACTGAATTCATGGATTAAGACGAATCATTGGGTTATATGACAAAGATCGACACGACAAGCACATTACAATCATGTTATTTTATCCCACATCATTGCGTGATAAGATTGGAGAGCTCTACCACAAAGTTAAGAGTAGTGTTCGATGCCTCATCAAAAACATCTACAGGGCTAGCTCTCAATGACTTGATGTATACAGGACAAATTATCCAAAGTGAACTTTTTACGTTGCTACTACGGTTCCAATGTTCCCGATTCGTCTTCACGTCAGACATACAAAAGATGTATAGACAAATTCTGATACATCCTGAAGATCGGAAATATCAACTCATAGTTTGGAGAAAGGACGCCACACAATATCTACAATACTATTAGCTTAACACGGTAACATACACATTTTATTAACAAAATGTCTCCAGCAGCTAGGCAAGGAATACAGTTCTCAATATACACTCGGATCTGACGCGCTGTTATATTTTATTATGTCGTCTACTAATTATATTTCTGTCATCAGGACATAAAGATACTAAATGTGTTGCCTTTTGGGTTTAAGTTGCATCAAGGCATTGCCGACTGTCGAATCATTAAACTGGTCCGCTCCAGAGGAAAGAAAAGAAACACTTCTTGGTGTTTTCGAAATATTAACATACTGTATCTTCAGACCCTTTATTCATTCTCTTTATTTCTAGATGAAGCATAGATATTTATAACAAATATCTGGCTTCCAAAATCTTTACATTAACAGTTAGTTTTACACTATTATAATTTTGTACAATTGACAGTTTTTTGTCATATTGCGATTGTGTAACAATCTTAACTTATCTTACTTCCTAGTTAAATTACATTGTTTATTGAGCTTTGGCAATTATGCATTTTCAGTTGGTCACAAAATAGCGACCAACAGCTGCTTGAAAAAAAGTAGATCAAATATCGAGTTCACTGCTTGTACGACATTTCCCAATTTCATCAAATAGTAACGCGACCCAGGTATCAGGCGCACAGCTTCGTTCACCTGTGTGGCATTATTTTGTAAAGTCAGCATATTACTAATTGCTGCTATAACTTATGCACGCGCTCTGAAGTGCTTCTGTTTGTCGAAATTGGATCATGCCTGGTATCATGAATTGAGGTAGGTCGATGCTTAAGGCAATTTGTGCTGCGTTTTATTTTACTATCTGTTTATGCATGCCGCAATTCGTGATCAAGGTTAGTCGATATTTGCTATCGGCATTAATTTATTAAAGTTTTAATTGGTTTGTGACGACTGAGTCACAACATTCCGCCCCCCTTTGACAAAGAAAAAATTGTGCTATCTATCTAGCCTTAATTTTTTCGACATATAAAACGTGTTATTTCTTTCTTTTAACTATATATGTATGTTTGTCTTGGATTTTGTTACTGATTTCTTTTGAATTACATATTCTTGCTTAATTTTTCTGTTTGCTATCAATTTTTCTTTTGTACTGCTTGAACGTGTTTCATTCTAAGCTTGCAATCATAGTTTTTTAATTTTCATATATTTCTTAAATAAACTTAGTTTATTTTCTTTAAATAGTTCCTTGTTTCTTTCTTGTAAAATTTTAATAGTTTCATTGCAGTAATGCTTTATATTTTATATACTAACTTTCATTGCAGTAATGCTTTATATTTTATATACTAACTTCTAAATTCACAATACTTACATATTTTTTTTTTTCTTATTCTAGGCAATTTGATATGCTGCCACCCTTATTTATCGTTAATCTTTTCTGGAGGGTCAATATACGTTGTTTAACTAATACTTTTAAAATTTTCCTATGTTTTTTTTCTTTCTTTTTAAATAATGATCGACAGATCTTCTCTCAAAATATTTCAAATAAATAACATGTAAAAATAGCAAATCATTAAGGTAAGCAACCGAATGTTGAGCAGCTACCCTGTTCTTCAGGAACTTATCCTATAACCGGCGGTGATGATGATTATTTTGTGTTACTACAATCATCTGGACCTTTTGCCATGTTGATCATTGGTTGGAGCATGGTGTAAAATGAGCACCCGGCGGTGATGGCATTGTTACCATCATTAGATAATTTTTGTCGTCTAGTTTATGCTGCGCCAAAATTTGTGAAGTTTGGGTACAGTGTTGAACATTTGAACTGCTTTCGAGTTGGTTGAATTTTTGATTTTAGCTGTATCTTGGTAGTAGTTCTTGGTATGCAGCCTGTTGATGACAGGAGCGAATAACTTACTTAAACCAAATTTTGTTTTGGACGTAAGTTCACTCACTGTTCGCAGTTGCATTATATTTATTGCAAACAATTTTTTTTTTCATCTTGAAAACATTCAAGAGTAGCAGATCATTTTTTTCAAGATTCCTTATGTTAAGGATTCACATCAAAGAGTATATTTCTCAGCTTCAATAGTTTCTTTCTGATTGCTTACAACAACAGTCTTACTATTTAACAGGCATTTAAAGATAAAGTCAGCAGCTTTTATTTGTTCATCAAGTTTCTTAACAGGAGATTTTCTCAGTTTTATCATAACAGCGACATACCTCTTTTAGATTTCTTTCAAAAAAGGGTAGAGGTACTTAAGGTTAGGTCAAAACTTACTGCAATTTATTGCTTCTTTTTTAAAGCAGATTGGTTTCAATACTTTTTTAAATGCAAATCAACTGTTCAGTTATATATATAATAAGTCGGGGATTGGCCGAATCAGACCACAGTGGGTCCCTTTTCGTCTCCTATTTGACGAAGGATGCTACTGCTCGGAGCACTGATAAGTGAGCATGCTCCTTATATAAGCACCCTTTGTCACCTCAAGCATGTCCTTGTAGGTCAGTTGACCAACAGGTGCAGGTGCATTTTCCTGGAAGTTTTAAGTCTGATGACCCATGGACAAACTTGAAGAAAGGGATGCACAGGGTTGACAGACTGGAAGCCGAAAGAATGATCACTATGGACGGGGTGGGGAGTGCTATACACTCATTTGCTCCGTACAAAACATCAGGGATGGACGGTATATTTCCGGCTATGAAGCAATGGGGGGAAGATCTCATTGCACGTAGGCTGTGGGGTATATTCGTTACTTGCTTAGCGACTGGGTATGTTCCGAGAGTCTGGAGAGAGGCGAAAGTTGTCTTTCTCCCGAAACCCGGAAAAAAGATTATGCGGAGGCGATGTCGTTCAGACCGATCAGCCTTACGTCTTTCCTCTTGAAAACGATTGAAAGAGTGATGGTTGACTGTCTTGAGAGCACTTCACTGATGCATAATCCTCTGAGTAGATGCCAATATGCTTATAAAGCAGGCATGTCTACGGAGAGTGCTCTTCACAAATTAGTTTGAGTGGCTGAAAAAGAGTTATTTTCAGGAGGCATCGCGATGGCCACATTTATGGACATCGAGGGTGCTTTGGACAAAATATGCTTTAGAATGGATCTGTGGTCCGACATGGTTAGCTTATCCACGACCCTCCAGTTTTCTTTTCTGCTCAGAATCTTTCTACAAATAAGAGTGACGTCAATGACTTCCGCTCACCTTGCATCAACGAAAGTCAGCTGTACTCCTCTATTTGCTACCAACAGATTATAAATCTCCACAAATTCAAGCAGTTGCTCTCCTCTGTCATTGTTGTTGGTGCTTCCCCACGCAGTATTATGAGCGTTGGAATCCCATCCTATGATCATTCCAATGCCTCTTTCCTCACAGTACTTTACCAGGTTCTCTACCTCTTTTGAAGGGGGTTGGTCCGGAGAGTCGTAAGGAAGATACGCTGAAGCCATCATACAATTACCTGTACCATCCCCAATTCTCACAACGGCAAGATCCGGCGAACATAGGTGTGGCATATGTACCGCTAGTATACCATGTCTGACCAGGATACAGGTCCTCCGTCTGCCATCTGCCACTGGTTGGTACAGCGTGCCTTTCCGCTCTGAGAGACCTTTGATTCTATTGTGAAGAATTCAAGGTCCTTGGAGCATTGCTATGTCAATTCTATCCTCCTCCATGCAACGCATCATCATTGCTGATGCTGCCCTAGTATGGTGTAGATTGAGCTGACACACCACGAGGTTTTTCTGGTACGGGTACGGGCCCACCACCCGCTCTGGTGGTTCCTCCCTTGCAGAATTCCCCACCAGCCCCGTACCAGGGGTTTCGTCGAGCTCACCTTGCATCCTTTTGGAATTTGATGAGAGCTTGATCAAGACCGCAGTTGAGTTTTTCCCCTGCCAGCCTGATCGCTTCCATCTCATCCGTCCGGCACCACGCAGTGAACTTCACGCCTCCTTCCTTTGCATCTCCGAACTTCGTTGCATTGCTAACTCTCCATTTAGAAGTGTCCGCAACGCACCGGTTCTGGGTCTGCGACCTCCGAAGGATTACCTCCTTGCTTTCGGAAGTACCGTAAACAATGATGAACATCCTTCTAACGTCTTTTAATGCGTATAGTCGGTTGACCCGCAACTCAGCCCCTTCCCATAAGTTCATGAGCTTTGGCACGGTTCGGCACAGCCATACCTTAGATGATGGGTTCTTGCACTTGAGTGCAATTATTCCATCCTCCAAGTTTGCATTGCCAACAAATCCTACATCGCCATCGCTTTCATTGATGGTGTCGAGAGCCTCCAAGAGGGCGGATTTAAAGGCCTCCAATTGGGACTCTGCCCCACAGCGCACCCTTCCTTTTTTTTTAGTTTTTTGGTTCATAAAATATCCCACAAGTTGGGGAGAAAAACGGACCGAACGGATAGAGATCCCCATTATCCGCCCTACCCTACTAAAATACAACAGGGAGTGGGCTGCCCTGAGGAGACACCATTCGCGATGTAAGACCCCTAGACCCTGAACCACCGGTGAAATCTCCCTCGGCATGGCGTCTACAACCTTAGAAATGGGGGAGGGGGGGTGACTTTTGGTTGCTCCACAAAGCCTAACCCAATAGCCATTGTGTCTTTGCAACTTAAGCCCCTACATCGCGTCAAGATTGTCACCCGTGCGTAGAGGAACTGTTGAGTTAACCACAGCCCTATATTGATTCGCAATATAATCCAGATCTTACAAATTTTATCAGGTCACTGAAGCTTTCATATTTTATTTAGATGATTTGAAACTTTCTGATTGACGTCTTACTCCTCATTTATGTATTAAGCAATACTTTTATTACTTCAACTATGTTGTCACCATCGAATCATCATCTCTTTATAAGGATTGGATATCCCACGATGTTCAAGTCTGTCGCTCGCTTCTTTGCCTTTCGTATTATATTTACTTTGATATTCGAAATACATAATTTTAATAAATTTATTCATAAATATCTATATAAATCCTTATATCAAATTCTTTAAATGCTATATTTTTTTGTAATTACAAATATGCTCTTATTTAAAATTTAGTCGACCTTCTAACATGTTTATTTCTTTTACGTACCGTTACGTATCTTAAATTTTATTAGAGGATTTATTTATTTTTATTAATTTAATTTTCATCATATTGAATAGGAAAAGAAAAAACATTGTTTATTGACCTCTTCAAAAATTCAATGCTGGTTCTTTTTTCTATAATACTGCGTTTTCTAATACGTGAAACACACTTGTACATTTTTTTTTTCAAAATGAAACGACTTAGATATGACATCGTTTCTTACTTCAGAATTACTTTAGAATTTACGAGGAAGTCGTATATTATCTTAGATTATTAATATTGCTATTACCGATATATACATACTTTGCTTTACTCTGATATTCATTTAGTATAAGGCAATATTTATTCGTTTTTCTTTTCTATCTTTTTATTTAAGTTTCCGGAACTTAATTCATGAATTACTACGATGACTAAGTAAATTGTCTTACTTTAATTTTGAAAATTCGATCCTTTTTTTCATTTCAATTATCCTTCCAATTGACTTTAATTTCATTGATTTATTTGCTTTTCTTTTCAAAATTTTTCGGAACGTATATTTGTTCCGACCTTAATAAATTATTTCAATTTATTTAACACTTTGTGTTCTCCCCTATATTTCCTTTTTCCTCTGAATGAACTTTTTCATTTACTTTATTTCTATTCTTTTTTTTAATTTTACTTAAAAAAAATATTTTTTTTCTCTATGTAAGCACAATTTAAAATTGGCTTTGAAATTAATTTTTTCTTAATTTGGTTTCTTTTCATTCTTTTTAAAAGATATTATTTTTTCTCTTCTTGTAATTTATTATTTTATTTTGCATCTTCCCTGGTTTGGAAATATTATTTATCTGACATTTGTTACCTTTCTCTACAAAATTTTCTAATACACTGATTTCTTCTTGGTCTGTTAGAATTACTGTTTGTTTGTTTGTTTTGTTTTTCTAAAACTTCTTCAATTTTTCCTAAATTCTCTTTATTTTCCCTTTCGTGTTTCTCGTCCTTTGTCTTGGGCCCTGTTTCACTTATGCTTATACCGTTACCTTGCTGCAGTATATTTATTTCCTGAATCGTCCGTGTATTTAAGTTTATTTCCTCATAAATTTTTTGTTTATTTCTTTTTATTTCACCATCATTCTTTCTTTTACTTATTCTTTCTTCATTATTCTCTTCCTTCAAATCCAGTTCATTATTTATGGGCCCCTGGAAGTTTCCCTGCTGGTAAACCTGATTCTTCTTCGTGTAGCAGTCTCATTCCGTATGCCCTGTTTTGTTGCAAAAAAAAAATTAAAATTTTTAGGCAAAAAATACTTTTTTCCCTTCATACATTCATTTTTAACTTCGAAAGTGTTGCACACATAGGAAAACTGTATAAGAACAGATTAGATTTGGAATTGTAATTCTAAATTTTTCTAAATTTGTTTCAGCTAGATCGGAGTAGTGGTTCTCGAATTATATGAAACAAAAGAGCCTAAAACGTGAAAAATTCCCCTATACGATAGTTACTAACTTCAAATCGATATTAAAAATATTTTGGCAGGCAAGAAGACAAAACGAATGATGCACAAGTTCTTCATTTTGGGCCTACTTTCCCGTGCAATTCTCAGAATTGAGTTCTAAAATTATGTGTTGTACTGTGTTATCGAATGTTGTAGGCTTGGCCGCCCTAGCTTCATCATATCGCCTTGGTCCTTGGTAGTAGGTTCATTTGGGTCCTGGTTCATCTCCGTCATTGTATTCAGCGCTAAAAAAATATATATATTTTTTCGCCTTTATTTTTTTCCCCCTTCATAAAAAATCGTGACCACAACAAAAGTTATAAACTCAGACAAAACTGAATTTTTAGGTATAAAAAGGTTTTAAGCGAAACTTAACCTTTTATATTAATAAAAATTTATCCCTGCCATCCTCTTTCCCGAGAGGTGGTGGAAGATGGATCCGCCATTAATATTTATTTCTAGCAGGGCCCACGAGGACCCTACTAACACAATTCAATTCCCAAAAAATTTTCCCCTAAAATCAATCTTGAGTTGGACTCAACTCGCTTGTTTAACCAAACTAAACTCCCAAAAAACTTTCTACATACAGCATAAAATTTTCAAACATTAAGCACTCATATACACAGGGGATTGAACTTCCTTCTTCAAAACACAAAATATATTTTTATTTTCAATGTAAAAGTTTTACTAACTATTTATTTTTATTTTCTAAAACCTCCTTTATGTTCCCGTGAACAATACCGATTAATTTTAATCTAATTTCTCTAATTTTAATCTAATATATTTTATCCTCGCAATATATCCTTGCTGTTCCCATAAATAAGAAGGATACTACTAGTTAATTTCAAACTTTTTTTTTCAAAATATCCTTGCTGAACAAAAAGGATCCTACCGGCTGCGCCAAAAATGTTAGGATCCTCCCTATGAGGATACCCGTAGGATCTTTTTACAAATGTCCTGAAACTTGTTCATACTTCCCTATGCACATGAATTATATTTATTTCGTCAGGACATAAATATACTTCATGTGTGGCCTTTTGGGTTTAAGTTGCATCAAGGCGTTGCCGACTGTCGAAGTATTAAAATGCCCCATTTGTTTTGTGTGTATTTTTCATTAAAGCTCACCAGCCCCGTTATACTTACTTCAATATGTACTGCTCCGCTCCAGAGGAAAGAAAAGAAATATTCTTTGTGTTTTCAAAATATTAACATACTGTATCTTCAGACTCTTTTTTCATTCTCTTTATTTCTAGCTGAAGCACAGATATGTATAGCAAATATTTGGCTTCCAAAATCTTTACATTATTAGTTAGTTTTATATTTTTATAATCTTGTACGACTGACAGTTTTTTGTCATATTGCGATTGTGTAACAATCTTAACTTATCTTACTTCCAAGTTAAATTATATCCACATACAAACATACATGCATACATACATTGTTTATTGAGCTTTGGCAATCATGCATTTTCAGTTAGTCACAAAATAGTGACCAACAGCTGCATGAAATAAAGTAGATCAAATATCGAGTTCACTTCTTGTACGACATTTCTCATTTTCATCAAACAGTAACGCGACTCATGTATCGGGCGCATAGCGTCGTTCACCTGTGTGGCATTATTTTGTTAAGTCAGCATATTACTTAAAGTTTTAATTGGTTTGTGACGACTGAGTCACAACACAAGGTGGATTACGGTTGCGAAAATGGTGCGTTAATCATTCAAAACTGCTGCAGTCAATTCCAGCCAAAGACCAAGTAGTCAATCTTGATTTTGACGATGAAATAATCAGCGAAGTTAAAACATTGGGACTGATTTGGTTACCAAAAACCGACAATTTCTGCGGAAAGGTAAACATCGTACCAGCCACTAGAATTACAAAACGAACGGTCTTATCGAATGAAGCCTTAATTGGACAAGATTTTGCGAAGAGTTAAATCAAGTAACTAATGCGCATCTTCTCAAGCGAACAAGAACTTCTCTGCAGACATATTCTTATGCTGATGCCTCAGAAAAAGCATACTGCGCCTGCGTTTATGTAAGATTCATCGACAATAACGGAGCAAGGATGACTTGAAGTGGGCAGATGCTCCGGTTTATTTCTTGACCGATTCACAAATTGTTCCTTAATGGATAAACTCCAGCTCATCAACCCTAAAAACATTTGTCGCTAACAGAACCGCAAGGATTCAAGAGCTTTCTTCGGCAGCACAAAGTGGCACGTTGCTTCCAAGCAAAATCCAGCTGACGTTCTTTCGAGAGGCCTACTACGTCTCAATTACCCAGCTGCAACCTACGGTTATACGGACCCATCTTTTGGCAAAAAAATCAGAATCAGATAACAACTTAGAAAGAAGACAGGTGGCAGTATCCGCAGATGCCACAAGCGAAAACAGGCCAGATTATATCAAATACAATACCAATAACAAAAATGCATTCAAAGTGCTAACAAGAAACATAGCTTACATGATTAGGTTCCCACGACATTCCAAAAAGAATGTGCAAGAACGCGAAACCAACATTTTTCTCACACCCATTGAACTCAAGGAGGCGCTTTCAGTGATAGTTTGTGCCATGCAGTGGTCAGATTTCAAGGAGGAGGTCACAGTTATTTAGAAGAATTGCCGGGTCAACAAAAAAATCAGCTAAGCAATCTCTATGCATTCTTGGACGACGAAAGGGTGCTCCGAGCAAGAAGACGTCTCGAGGCATCCAACATTTCTTACGATGCTAAACATCCAATGAGCATTCCATGCAATAGTCCATTATCCAAATTGCTTTCACTGTGGAGCTACGTCACTAGTGGAGCAACTTCAGGAACATTTCTGGATCATCAAGGCAAAATCTATGGCGGCAAGAGTACAGCCTGCTCGACCTTTTCTGAATTCAGAAGTAGTCTTCTGTGGTCTTTTCTAGACTCGTTTCAAAATTCGAGGAAAAAGGCCACAAAAGGCCTACGTGGCAGTATTCTGATGCTTTGTAACAAAGGCGAAACACTTAGAGATTATCAGCGACTTCACCACCTTTATCGGATGCTTTAAATGGTTTATCAACTGACGAGGATGCTGCCAGAATACTTACTGTGACAACGCAACAAATTTTGTAGGAGCCAATAACCAACTATCAGCGTTAAAGGAAGTGATGAATGTACAAGCTCAAGAAGCCATAATAAGAAAATGCAGCAATAAGGGAATCAAATTTAATTTCATACCGTCAGTCTCCTCATTTCGGCGGACTATGGGAAGCAGCGGTCAAATTTGCCAAAATACGCTTTGCCAAGGTGCCACCACCACTTCGTTAACATACAAAGAACTGGAAACAGGAATGATTGAAATAGAAGCAATACTTAATTCTAGACCATTAACACCAGTGTCTACCAACCCAGAACATATAACTGCCCTAACGCCATGACACTTCCTGATTGGCGAACCACTGACATCATCAGCCATTCATATGCCACACAAAACAACGTATCTCTACTAACAAGGTAGAAGTTAGTGTCTCACCTAAAACACGAATTCTGGAGGCCGTGGTCGCGAGAGTACCTGCACGAACTACAACACAGGAAAAAAATAGAAGGAACAATCAGACAACGTCAAACTAGGTATGATGGTGATGATAATTCAATACATACACTGAGCACTACAATGCTGTTAGAGTAGCTGACATAAGGACACCAACTGGCACACTGAAACGTCCGATACACAGGCTTGCACCTTTGTCAGTAAAGACACCTGAACAAGAAGGTCAGGCATACGGTAAGAACAAACACGCAAAAGAAGAACAACCACTCAAATCCAAACGATGGTCCCCAACAACTAAAGTTCAGCACTTATGACCGTCTTATTGACTTGCTTATTTTTGCCGTCTGCCTTTCCGTCCCCAATAGAGGTTTAGCCATTTGCATCCGATCCTGGCATTTACTTCAAAAAAACTCGGCTCTGCTGGAATCACCACCAGCGAATGGAACCTGGTCACCTGCATCAACATGCAAACATACTGGAAGGAGTTACACATAATGAAAAACTACCCAAACAACTTGCAAGAACATTGTGAGGCTATACAAACATCGAAACATCGCCCTGTAATAGTAATGTTACTTAAACGTTTAATGGATGGAATCATTCAGAAAAATCAGCTTCTCAAAATACACAAAACATCACGATCTCAAAGAGGTGCGCTTAAAATCGTTGGCAATGTGGCTCATTCCCTATTCGGAGTTCTTGATTCACAGTACGCAGAAGAAGCCACCAACATGATAGAAAAAATTCGTCAAAATTAAGATCATCTTGAAAGCCAATTTCTCAATCAGACCTCGTTTTTGGACAGCACGATAAATATAATGAAAAAGAACCAACAAGATATCGAAGGAGAATTCCTTAAAGTTGTAAACTGATTGACGAATTTAAATTATCATTTGATAATGTGCAACAAGAACTAGACAATCAAAGTATTGCTCAATCAGTTATCGAACCGCCTCTTCAAACCACAGCACACTGTAATAACTGCGGCCAAAACTAACTTGTACTTTTTTTTGTAATATTATGATTTATTATTTATCAATGACAGTTAATTCTTCAACTAAGAGAATTCTGCAAAAAATTTTAAAATACGTGAAGATTTGGATACAAAGCAAGAGCTGAAAATTGATTATATTTTCTGTGAATTTACCAATTTTCGTCTTTGAATATATATTCTACAGATTTTTAAAGAAATCCTTCAATTAAATCAGATATAAAATTAGTTTGAAAAATATAATTTTTTTAAAAAATTTGAAAATTTCAGCAGTGAAGAGGAAAAAAAACTATTTTTTGATTTTGCTTAAACCTCCAAAAAGTGATTTTTTATTTATTAAAAACTGATGAAAAAAAAAGATAGAGGTGCAATTTTGCATTTTTTGTCTTTAATTCAATTATATGTGATGGCAGTATTTCGCCTTAAATTAAAGTTTCTAAATTGAGTCATTTATACATACTTTGCAAGTCTGCTGTGGAATAAATTTTAAAAAGAAATAAGTCATGTTTGATAGTTTTAGAAATTTCTGAATAATTATATTTTCAATTTGAATTTAACTATTTAAATCCAGTCTTTATTTCAAAAGTTATTCAGCATTAACCATTGGGGTTTTAGTGATGTTAAATTTACTGAAATTGAAAAACCGAAAATTATTTTCCAACTTTGAGAGTGAATAGCTCCAAAAATTTTTTGTTTTTTTTTTTTAATTTTTTATATGTTATTTATTAACTTATTTAAAAAATATGTTGAAAATATGGAGGTGCGATTTTGCGTTGTTTTATTTTTACGTCATTTTTCGTAAAGGGTATTTTTGGGTAGTTATTTAATTTTGGGAAAAATTTTTTTAAGCTTAAAGGAGTAATCTTTATATAGAAATAAGTATTTTTTTTTAAATTTTTAATTCCTTGGGTATTAACGCAAGAAAATAACTTTTCGTAGAACCTTCTCCCGAACATGTCACCTGAAAAGATGTGGTCCGTAAGCGTAGAACTATCGGAAAGAGTTGAGGTAATTACATGAAACGTGGTATACGTACACATTGTCGTATGCACCCAAATTCCTTGACAAATGATAATTTTTTTAAAACAGTTAAAACAGTAAAACAAACGAATACGCCCACCTCCCATGCAACCCACAACGGTGTAAATACTATAAAATGGCTTATAATTGAGATACATAAATAAGATTTGGTATGTGTGAAAGTTGCACCGAAACTGCGAAATATGCAAAGAATAGGCGTAGTCCGCCCACAAATACGACCACTTCCAATACAACCCTCAACGTTTAAAGCTATTAAAAGTGTTATATAGTATGTGAGTTAGAGTGAGAACATTTTAAATGGGAGTATATATGATCGAATCAAGTTTTGTACCTAAAAAATGTGGAAAATTTCTCACATTGAGTGAATTTATTTTTTGCTAACAAAACAATATTTTAGAAATAACACCACCACTTTTTATTAGAGATGTTTTCAATTTATGGAAACAATCAAGGATTGATTGTACAATTAAAAAGCAAGAGAAGAATATAGAAACATTTTTAAAATCTTACTATTCAATGCCTTGTTTAAGTAATGATACTCAAAGTGCACTTTATTGTTTTTAAATTTAATCAAGAATTTAAAGCCGTGCATCGAAAATCATCTGCATTCGAAACAAAACATCATGATTGGCTCCAATCTCCTCTTATTTGTTTTAATGACTGGTAATTTAACTCAGATTCTCCTGGAACAGCAAGTTGGCTTCTTTAAATTTAAGCTTTAGGGCTCTGGAGAATTCGAGTTAAAGAAACCTGAAATATTTAATCTATGGTTAATTACATAAATTCAAGGGACCCAGTACCAGTAGAGACATACGGAATATATCAGACACACAAGATACTCCTACTTTTAGAAAAACTGAAACCAAAGGTGATAGAAAACTAGGGAATTTCGAAAAAGCATCCAGTCGAACAAAGCGCCGAAATGTTCAGCAATTAGTCAAAGAGAAATCACCAAGAGAAATTGAAAGTGCAGCGAGTTTATTAGCCAAAAGAAAACTTATTGAGTCGACATTTCAATGCCTGACACCGTTTCAAGCACTTTGCCTATATAATGACTTGAAATTATCGGTAAGCGGTATTCATTCAGCGATATAGAATATTGCGTTCGGTTGTAAACAGTCTTCATCCTAAATATTTTCCTGATTACAAAATAATTCAAACACACAAAAACGACCTTATACCAAAGCCTATTATAATTTCAGAAGTATCAGCTGAAGTATGAATGCAGGACTTGCTTAATGAAACTGCTTCAAGTTTATTAAAAATAATTGAAATAAAAACTAATATTAGTGTTCCTGAATGCAAATATGGCTTTGATGGTAGTTCCAGTCATTGTGCTTACAATTAAAAATTTTCCGATGAAAACATGACTGATTGTGAGTCAAGTCAATAGAGCGAGCGGACGTGTATTTGATCAGCCTAATTAAAACTGAAATATTCGTGTATATTTGCAAAACAAAAAACATTTTTATAAAGTGCTTTAAGCTATAAGCTTTTTTTTCGCCAGTAATTTGTGTTAATAACATTTAAAAACGCATAAATATTGACATTGTTTCTAAACATTTGCAAAATAATAAGAAGTCGAAAAAAAAAATAAAAAAAAATTACATAGCTTCTCATAAGCTCGAACAATTTAAAACTTAATTATCGCCTTCGAACTGTTGCTATCTCGGCTTGCGGTCACTCTCCAAAAACTCATTCGCTTGTATTCTTTCACTGTTTTTATCTTTCTGCACTCCAATTCTTCTGCTAATGGCTCCATCACCTATGTTAACTCGTCAACAGCGTGAGCAGGTAGCTGCACGCACTGTTAACAAAACCGACAACATAAATAAAGTGGACACCAACAATGCGCTTTGCGCTCAACTTAATGCGATGGAAGAACGACTCAATGTGCGTGCTAAAGAAGAGCTGAAGCAACTAGAGATTCGTTTGCGGCAGCACTCGGCTGAGTTACTTAATTTGTACTCTACTGATATTGGCAATAAACTCGAAAAGTTAGAGACCGATCTTTCTGTTATCAGTGCCAAATTGCATGAGTATGATGAGAGGATCCTGGTACTGGAGAGCAGATTGACTGCACTCACAACTCGATGCGAAGCACTTGTAAAGCAAGTGAATAGCAACTCTAACAATAAAAACCAAAACATAAACAATAACCCAGCTGGCTGCGCTTCAGATTTCTCTGCGGATGCTGTTTTGTTTGGTCTGCCATATTCTTGTGACGAAAACTTAAAAAGTATCTTTAATCGAATCTGTCTCTTCATTCAGTTTCAGCCACCGCTGATTAAAGATATCTTCCGCATCAAGTCTAAGTCAAATAACCTAAACTCTTTGGTAATTATCAAATATTTTACGGCATTTGATCGGAACCGCGTATTAAAGGCATTTGGGTCATATCCAAAGCAGAATAAATGTGCTTTTAATTTAAAAGCGGCTGGGTTTGACTATAACGACAACATTTATTTACATGAAAGCCCAAATGCAGAGAGCCGAAAGCTGTATTTATTACTTACTTACTTAGGTGGCCGTAACAACCCGTGTCCGGATTTTGACTGACCTCATCAGCTCTCGCAGGCGTCTCCGCTTTGCGAGCGCCTTCTTCAATCGGATACACCAAGTGCGGTTAGGGCTTCCTCAGCCTGGTCCATCCATCGAAGGCATGGTCTCCCTCGTCGTCGTTGACCAGCGACCCTCGCCTCGAGCACCTTTTTCGCTGGAGCTTCGTCGTCCATACGATGGACATGACCCAGCCAGCGTAGTCGCTGCACAGTTATACGCCGAACTACGTCAATGTCTTCGTAGAGCTCATACAGCTCGTAGTTCATTCGCATGCGATAGTCATCGACGACTCAAAGATTTTGTGAAGAACTTTTCTCTCGAACACCCCCAGAGCGGCTGCGTCAGTTTGCGAAACTACCCATGCCTCAGCGCCATAAAGCAGCACAGGTAGAACGAGCGTCTTGTAGAGTGTTAGTTTTGTCGATCGAGAGAGGGCTATGGAACTTAGTTGCCTCCGGGCTGATTTCGTTGTTAGTATTAATGGCGGTGCCAAGATATACAAACTCCTTGACTACTTCAAAATTATAGCTGCCGGATGAAACGTGGGAGTCTAAACGCCGCGCTCCCTTGTTTGTAGACAGCATATACTTTGTTTTACCCTCATTTATCGTCAAACCCACTTTGGCTGATTTCTTTTCGATAGCGGCGAAAGCAGCGGTAATATCTCTCTTGGTTCTGCCAACAATATCAATATCATCAGCATACGCAAGGAGCTGAACACCTTTATAGAAAATGTTGCCATTACGATGCACACCGGCTTTTCGTACGATCCCCTCCATGATGATGTTGAAGAGATCGCAAGACATTGGATCGCCTTACCTGAAACCTCTTTCGGTATTGAAGGTTTTGGAGAGGTCATTTCCTACCTTGACGGAGCTGCGTGTGTTGCTCAACGTCATTTTGCAAAGTCTAATCAACTTTGCAGGTATACCGAACTCAGACATTGTTGCGTATAGGCAATCTCTTCTTGGGCTATCGAACGCAGCTTTAAAATCGACAAAGAGATGGTGTGTGTCAATTTGATTTTCGTGGATTTTCTCCAGGATTTGTCGTAGCGTGAAAATCTGATCTATGGTGGACTTACCAGGCCGAAAGCCACACTGATAAGGTTCAATCAGTGTTTTTGTAATCGGCTTTAATCTTCACACAGTATGCTTGAGAGAACCTTATATGCGATGGAAATAAGACTGATACCTCTATAACTAGCGCAGATTGTAGGGTCTCCTTTCTTAAGTATAGGGCACAGTACACTGAGGTTCCAATCGTCGGTCATGCTTTCTGCTAGCCATATTTTGCTGATGAGCTGATGCATGCGCCTTATTAATTCATCGCCGCCGGTTTTAAGCAATTCAGCTGAAAGACCGTCAGCATCCGCTGCGTTATTGTGGCTAGGTTGTGATACTTCCACTCCGTCATCGTCGATTGGTGGCACTGAACTGCGCTCTCGATGGTCGGCATTGGTGGAAAAAAATGCAGACAGCGTTCTCATTAGCAGTATGGATCATCTCGAAAATGCTAGCCATTGTGCTTCCTTCATTATCGCTGAACATGCTGGCTATACTAATAAGTTTCATTTTTATTTCAATCTTTATGTTAATGAATAAGTTTGTTATTTATTTCTTAATATTACTTCAGAACTGTGCTTTCCTTATATTTAAATTTCTTCATTATACTTTTTTAGCCTTAACTTTATTCTACTTTTTTTTTTGGTCTATTCTCTTATTTGCCTAAAAATTCTTCTCCTGTTGCTTCTTCTTGTGTTAGGGTCTATGCATTCGTCTAATGGTAATGGTGAAACAAGAAAGTAATGATTTAAGTACTGTGCAGTCAGCACAATGGCCTTAATGTTGTTCACTTTAATGCACGGAGTTTGAATATGATTAAACTAGACTACATGAAGCATGTCTTTGAAGACTCTTCAATGGACATCATATGCATTTGAGAAACGTGGCTTATAGTGATGTAAGTGATGCAACCTATGCTATGAAAAATTATAAGCTTTATAGAAATGATCGTGTCGGTAGGAAGGGTGGAGGAGTGGCGATTTATTGTAAAACTAATCTTACAACTAAACTTATTAACAAATCGTGTGGACCAGGAATTGAATATCTAAATATTTGCATATCTGACAAAAGCACTAAAATGCTTTTGTCATGCGTGTATAATCCTAATAAGTGTGTTCCTGTTGATCCCCTGTTTTCCACTCTGTCTACATGTATTGTTGATTATGACTTGCTGTTATTGTGTGGTGACTTTAATGTGAATATCCTTTCAAGTGACTTATTAAAACAAACTTTGTATGAAAATATTGCTTCCTAAGGGTTGTCAGTTGTAAATGACATCATCACAATAAATGATTTGTGTAAACACAAATCCAAGTCTTCTTCATTTTTTTATAGTATTAGATTCTTCAGCTGTCTCACTATTTGATCAGTTATATTACCTCTCTGACCATGATTTAATTTTTTGTTCGTTAAATGTTAATTTTTCTCGTGGTATAATGTCTCATAACTTTTCTTACCGGGATTTTAAACATATCAGCTATGAGTCTCTGTTTCGTGATATATCACTGAGCCCCTTAAATGATTGCTGGCTTCACCATGCCATTAACGATAAGCTTAGTTCCCTTGTTGAACCAATAAAATATTTATTTGAGAAACATGTCCCTGAACGCATGATCCGTGTTAGGAATTCAGTTTGCCCTTGGTTTTCTGAGAACGTCTT
Organism: Coremacera marginata; assembly: GCA_914767935.1. NCBI lineage: Eukaryota > Metazoa > Arthropoda > Insecta > Diptera > Sciomyzidae > Coremacera > Coremacera marginata. Next base: position 86,962,884 of record OU612044.1, on the reverse strand, counting down.
AAACTCTATAAAAAGAAGAAATAAATTTCGATCGATATGGAAGAAAAACCCAACCGAACCCAACTGGGAAACCTATAGACAGTCGAGAAATGAATTCGTATTACTAATAAGACAGGATAAGTCACGCTATTTCGCGGCAAAGCTTCAACCCTCCCTTCCTATCAAAACGCTTTGGAGCAATATAAGAAAACTTGGAGTCTGCAAAAAAGACAACACTATGGCAGTCAGTGTTAATTCAGTGTTAATTCAGAAATTTGAAATAATTTTTTTGTTGATTCTGTTTGCACTCCTAATTATAATATTTCTCCTCCTTCTCGTCTCTCTATGCTTCAGTCTTTTGAATTGGCTCCAGTAAACGAGCTTGATGTTAGTAAATGTGTTATGCAGATTAAGTCAAATGGTGAAGATGGCATTCCCATTAAGTTTATTAAAATCATTTTGCCCCACATTATCAGCCCCTTAACACATATTATCAATTTTTGTTTCACAACGTCATCATTTTCAGCTAAGTGGAAAGTGGCCACTGTATTACCAATAGCAAAAAAACAGAACCCTTCTGATCCCAACGATTTCAGGCCTAAAAGTATTTTACCACCTCTTTCAAAAGTTTGTGAGAAACTCATGGCTCAGCAAATCAATAATTTTATACTTGGAAGAAAACCGAAAACCAGATTGAAAGGGGGATATTCAATCTGGTTTTCGGGTGGGCATAGTTTCTCTTCAGCTGTTGTTAAAGTTATTGACGACATAAGACCTGAATACGATGCGGGTTCTATGACTATACTCTGTCTGCTTGACTTCTCTAAAGCTTTTGATAAAGTAAGTCATCAGTATTTTTGTCATAAGCTAAATAGCCCTATTACGTTTCACAACAATATATTGCTGTGTCTTCTATCAAGTAGACACCACAATCGAGTAGACACAGCAGAAGTGCGCTATGATCGTTCACAACAATACATTGTTGTTTCACTTGATTGTGGAAAGTATGTGGAATTTGTTTCTGATGACAGCTCGTTACAGACAGTTGACAGAAAAATTAAAAAGAAATCAAATAAAATATTTTTGCTGCCGAATTTGTTGTTTGCCAAATTAAAAATAAAATAAAGTAATGGATGTTTCAATTGCATTGTTGTGGTCAAGTGACGACGAAGGTGATGTACCGCCAGCACGAAGTAGAAAACTACTTCGAGACCGAAGCAATCCATTTCAGTTACCCGAAAAATTGTAAGTTTTAACATATAAAAAGCTTGCACGCTTTTAGATTATTGGTGCTTTAAATTGCAGATTTATTCAATATTTTCGGCTGAACAAAGGCGCATTTCGGTATGTGTTGGATACGGTTGCAGATCATTTCAAAAAGACAACGAAATCGATTGCAATCCCACCAATAGTGAAGCTGACCACTGCCTTGCGCTTCTTCGCCGATGGCAGCTACCAGAAGAGCACGGGCAATGATTTTTTGGTTGCACAGGCTCAGTCGACTGTATCCGTCGTTTACCTATTAAACCTATTAAACGTTGAAAATATTGATTTACATATTTTTACTTTTTAATTGAAAACTTACTCGTTGCCACTCTTGCCTTTTGCGGACAGGAGGACCAGCAACGAGCTCAACTCCTCCCAAAAGTTATCCTGTGCCTGCTTCGTTTCTCCAAACTGTCGATGTCCTCGTGCAGTAGCTGGATTCTGCTCCATTTTACTTACAAGCAACTCAATTTGTAATTTGTTTGATATTGTTAATTTCCTGCAAATAGTTTATTACATACATTTTACCAAAAAAACACATTTTTAATTCTATTTTACATTAATCTTACCTTGCTAAAGCCATTTTTCTGCTTAACGCTGACACAACACAACACCAAATAGCTGTCTTCAAAATTTGACAGATAACAATACAATCCAGCAGAACTGCTGTGTTGCATTATAACTGTATTGAATACACATCATTGTTGACAGACAATAGTGGAATGTATTCAGTTGTAGTGTTGTGTACCGTAATAGCAAATTACACATTGAAGACAGAAATTACTGTTGTGTTGTGAACCATAATAGGCCTATAAGACTTTATTTGGTTTCTGTAATAGTGCTGTCAATCTAATTTCCAGTTATTTGTGTAATAGGTCTCAAAAAGTTAAAGTTGGTCAGTTGTCCTCTCAGTATAAGTTATTATTAAATAGTGTTCCACAAGGCTCCATACTTTGTCCTCTGTTGTTTTCAATATTTATAAATGATATTTTTAGTATTTGCAAGCATGCAAGTTAATGTCACACTATATGAGTAGACTCAATACAAAATATAAACATATTTTTAATTAAACATAATCATAAGAATGGGTCGAATTACAATAATGAGTCACTTATATTCATGTTACTTTTAAATAACAGTGTTTGCTAAGATATAAAATTAATGTACATTCAATGTAAAATCAATCGAATGATATTCTCAAGCTTAAAGCGAAGGGTGTCAGAATCCAAGCACATTGAAAATAAGTCCAATTGTAAACAAAAATTATGATATAAATATCAGTACTTTAAAGAAGAACACTTCAGTTGTTTTCGAGTAGTTGTTTTCTCACAGTTCAGTTTTTCACAGTTTCTGACTTAAGTTGAAGTTCAAGATTAAGTTCATAAATATAAGTTTAAGATTGTTTAAGTTAAAATGAAAAAATAAAGTTTTTTTTTAAACACTTAACAATCGTAAAACTTTAATTGGCGATCCTGCCAGGAGACTAAAAAAATTACTTTCCGGAAACTTTTACTACAAAGCTCAGTATCACCACTGAAGCGAAAGTAAAAGTGAAAAAGAAGAATTCGCAACTCTTCATTGAAATCCTGAAAAATTCCGCAACCAAACGACTATTCAATTAGAGAAGAAAACGTTGCAAGCAAAAGTAAGGAGTAGGAAAAACAGTTAACCTCAAAGGCAAAAGGACCAAGAAAAAGTGGTATATCGGACTGACACGATATTAATAGTACTGGAGATAAAAGCCCAAAAAGGAAGCAGCTACTAAACGCCAATCAAAAAAAATAAGTATCCAGGATTGGAGAACAAAATAATTTCAATCGGAAGACATCAAGGAAAATCGAGTAATAAAAGTAAGAATTGTTTAATACTGCTATTTTAAGATATAATAATTATATAATTATTGTGAAAAAGTTAAAAAGTGAAAAACCCGGTAAAAATAAATGAATAATAGTGGGAACGCGATATACGAATTGAGTGAATTATTTAGTAAAATAAATTTGAAAAAAGATCAAAGAATGGCTAATATTACAGCAGTTTTATTATCACAATTAATCGCGACAAATAACCAATCATTCCAAAATCAAATTCTTGCACTACAAAATCAAATATCCTCATTAACTTGTACTAATAACGTTGAGGATCACAAAACACAAACAATCGATAACACAAAGGCTTGTAACGAACCATTGGATATTATTAGGACATTACCAGAATTTTCGGGTAAACAAAATACGTATGTAAGCTGGAGAGAAGCTTCACAAAATTCAATATCATTATATGAAAAGGGTAGTAAACGCTATTTTGGTGCACTTACTATTTTAAGAAACAAAATTGTAGGCGAAGCTAATGATGTATTAACTAATCATGGCACGGTTCTAAATTATGATGCGATAATCAGTAGGTTAGATTTCGCATATTCTGATAAAAGACCTATACACATAATTGAGCAAGAGTTGAGTATCTTAAGACAGGGATCATTGAGTATTTTAGATTATTATAATGAGGTAAATAAGAAATTAACTTTATTGATTAACAAAACAATAATGACTTACGGAAATAATTTAAACTTAACAAATGAACTAAATAAGAAGAATCGTGATAATGCATTAAGAATTTTTATTACAGGTTTAAATCCACCTTTATCAAATATACTATTTTCTCTTTCTCCATTACATTTACCAAATGCTTTAGCAAAAGCACAAGAACTAGAGTCTAATAATTTAAGAGCAAATTTCGCTCATTAATTTAATAAGCCCAGAACCTTCATGCAACAGCACAACAATTTAAGATTTCCAAATAACAATAAAATAGTTAGGATGAACAATATAGATTGGTAACCGTGGCATGCAAGAAACGTAATTCAAAGCCAAAGAAATACAAACAATATGTTTAGGCCACTACCAAGGAATGAAACTCAACCCAAACCAACGCCAATGGAGACAGATGAATCCATACAAATTCAAAACAAACCAAGATACAATAATAATTTTAACAATAATCATAATAGTAATTATAGGCAAAATTATAACAGAAATCCTAATTTCATGCAGGAAAACCAATTTAGAAATTCATCAATAAATTATCAACACAACTCGTAAGGACAAAAACGATCATTAGAAAGCGCACAACTCCCACAACCAAAGTCACAACGAATAAATAACATGAATGAGAAAGCTTTTTTAGACGAGCGAACGACCTGCCATATCTTGTCGGAACCCACAGCGTAACAAACAAAAGAATAAAAATATTAATTGATACAGGTGCTACAAATTGCTGTTGTAGGCCTAACGTCTGTATTCAACGAATGATTCTACCAATTTAGAAACGGGTAAAAACAATATATGGATTTACGTTAATAACACATTATTCGGAAATGGAATTTTTCGGAATAAAACAAAGATTTTATGAAATTAGAAATTTAGAAAGTGACTTTTTAATAGGGATGAATTTTATAAAAAATAATAATATCAAACTAGACTTTGAAAACGGAATCTTAGAAATAAAGGGGAAGAAATATGAAATCAAGTACATCAATGATATGGAAAATGAAAACAAAACTACGGGTGAAAAAGAAACAATGAAAATATAAAACTGAGAAATGAAAAAAAAAAATATTTCAGAAGAAACAAATTCTGAAACGCCAAGCGATGAGCATAACGCTAAAATTAATGAAAATAAAAATTTGAGACTCAAAAGGAACAATTTACCTTTAAAACTCAAAAAGCTGTCGAAGAATAATACCGACAAAATGAAAATAAACAATATCAAAGAAGAAAATGAATATGAAATATTAAGGAAAAATATAATTGAGAAAATCAAGAAAGAACATAACCAAATTGATATGAATTTACCATTCAGAACAGATATTAAAGCAGACATAAGAACACGAGGAGAAAAGCCAATATGGAGTAAACAATACCCATATCCATTAGCTACAAATACTTTCGTGAATAAAGAAATTGAGAAAATGTTAAAAATGAATATTATAAGGCCAAGTAAAAGTCCTTATAATTCTCCAATTTGGATAGTCCCAAAAAAAGGAACAAATGAAGATGGTACACCCAAATTACGTATGGTCGTAGATTATAAAAAACTCAATAGTGAAACAATCTCAGATAAGTATCCGATACCAGATACTTCGGTAATTTTAGCAAATCTGGGTAAAGCTAAAATATTTTCTACAATAGATTTAGAATCAGGTTTCCATCAAATACAAACGAAAGAAGAGGACATAGAGAAAACAGCATTCTCAGTAAACAATGGCAAGTACGAATATTTATGAATGCCATTGGGGTTGAAAAATGCTCCAAGTTTATTTCAACGAGCAATGGATAATATACTTAGAAATTAAGTCGGGAAATTTTAGCACATTTACATATATGACATAATTATATTTTCAAGAGATACTGAGGAACATAATAAACATTTAGAAATAATTGTTGATACATTAAAAAGGGCGAATATGAAAATATCTTTAGAAAAATCTGTATTTTACAAAAAAGAAGTCGAATTTTTAGGATACTTGGTATCACAAAATATCATCAAAACAGACCCAAAAAAAATTGAAACAGTATCTAATTTTCCAATAACGAGAACACAAAGACAACTTAGAAGTTTCCTAGGATTAACGGGATACTATAGAAAATTTGTGAAAAATTACGCCTTAATAGCAAAACCTCAAATAATAGCAAAAAAGTATCCCAATACAAATCAAAAAATATCGAAATAACATTAGATGACGAAGCAATCAAATCATGCGAAAAATTAAAAGGAAGCTTAAGAGAAAAAATCGAGTTATATCAACCAGATTTTAATAAAAAATTTACTCTAACAACGGATGCATCAAATGCAGCAATCGGAGCAGTTTTATCACAAAACAAAAATCCAATAACATTTATTTCTAAAACTCTAAATTCAACGGAACAACGATATGCAACTAATGAGAAAGAATTATACGCTATAGTATGGGCACTAAAAAATTTGAGAAACTATTTATACGGAGTATCAGATCTCGAAATATTAACAGATCATCAACCACTGACATTTGCACTTTCAACGCGTAATCCAAACGCAAAAATGAAGAGATGGCACGCATTAATTGAAGAATATGCTCCAAAAATTATATATAAACCAGGTGTAACAAACATAGTAGCAGATGCACTATCAAGTCAAACTTTGAATAATTTAACAGATGAAACTTCATCATCACTTAGCTCAACCCAGCACTCAGCAGAAAGTAGCGATAATTTACAAATAAAAAGCGTGAACAAACCGTTAAATCAATTTAAACAACAAATAATACTAAGTAAAAACAGATTTACGATACATGAACAATTAGTGAGATTCGGAAATAAGACACATCTAATAGAATACGATACAGTAGAAAATTTGATAACAATTTTAAAAGAGTATTTACAACCAAATATCATAACAGGAATATATTGCACACTAGAAGACTTACACGAAATTAAAGGAAAATTACTGGAAACATTTAATATCAAATTTTTTCATACAAAAAGTTTCCCAATGGATGTTGAAAATATAGAGGATCAAGGTCTCATAATCGAACAAGTACACAATAGAGCACACAGAAACTATAGAGAGAATATAACACAAATAAAAGAAATGTATTATTGGCCAAAAATGATAAAGAAATTCAAAGAATACGCAACAAATTGTAATATATGCAACACAAGTAAGTACGAACGACATCCCATTAGAGTACCAATTGGTGAGGCACCAATTCCAGAAAAGGAAGGGGAGCAACTACACGTTGATATATTCTACGTACAGAAATTAATATTTATAACTTGCATTGACGCATATTCAAAATTTTTAGTAATCAAAAATATAACAGACAAAACTAATCTAGAAAGCAAAGTTTTGGAAATCCTACAAACCTTTCCTGAAGTTAAGAAATTAAGCATGGACAATGAACCAAGACTTACAACCCCACAATTTAAATCTCTCATGCAAAGATTAAACATTGAAACATTTTTCATAACCCCGAGGCTCAGTACTTCAAATGGACAAATAGAAAGAGTTCACTCAACAATTATAGAAATCGCTAGATGCATTAAACAAGAGCATAATTTGATTAGTGACTTAGAATCAATTATTCGGGCAGTACAAGAATATAACAAAACAATCCATTCAGTAATAGACAAAAAAACCATACGAGATAATGTATAATAAAACAAACCATGATAACCTGAAAGAAAAACTAATTGATGCCCAAAATAGAATGTTGCAAACACATAATAAAACAAGAAGAAATAAAAATTATAATATCGGTGAAAAGTCTACGAAAAATTAATGGGAGAAAGAAATAAATTACAACCCCGTTATAAAAAACAATATGTGAAAGAAGATTTAGGAAAACAGATTAAGATTAATAGCAGAAATAGAATCATACATAAAGATAATATTAAATAAATTTTAAAATTTTAGTGGTACCAGAAATGGAAGAAACTCAAGAAGATATCGAGATGCCAACGAGCTCAGAAGAACCAATGATGTCAAAATCCGAAAATGCGGAAGCGGATAATTTTATTACCAATCTATTAATAGATCTACGTTTTGAACAGGATAGAATAATAAGAAATAGATGGATAGCTAGATTAGAAAGAAAAAATAAATTAAAACATAAAAATGTTTATTGAAGACGCTTTCTTTCCTTTTTAGATGATGCAGCTGACAATATTAATAATAGCATTATTAGCTTCAACAATTAAAACAGAAATATTGGATATAATAGACTACACAAGAGATAATTACATTTTGATTGAAAATGAAAAAGCTTTAATTTACGAGAAATATGGAGAAATTTATCATATAACTAATTTAACTTATTATAACACTATTGTTGTTGTAACATAAGTAAAAGTACTAGAACATATAAGGAATTAAAAATTGACAATACCAAAATAACTTCATCAGAATATACTGAACAAGATCTAGAAATTAACTTTATTGAAATTTTATTAGGACATTTACAAAAACTAAAGAATAAAAAATTGAATAGAACTAAAAGAGGTATAAATGAGTTAGGAACCTTATGGAAATGGATAGCCGGAACACCCGACTATAATGATTTGATATATATAAATACTAAATTACAAGAACTAGTCCAAAATAATAACAAACAGTTTGTTACAAGCTCACAAATTTTCAAGGCCATAACACAATTACACGAATTAATTAAAAACATTCCAGATTCATCTAACACTGAACTCATGATTAAGAAACGAAACCAAATGATATTAAATGAATTACAAAATATTATCCATACGGCTACTCTTGCAAAAGTAGGAATTCTCAATCCCACAATATTACATTTAGATGAAATAAAAGAAATAATGAGAAATGAACATGATAAAGTAACAATTATAGATTTATTAGATGTATCAATTTTCAAGATTATTCAAAATAAAGATTTCATTGTAATATACATACATTAAATATCCGATAATAAAGAAATCTTGTAAATTTTATGAAGTAAGGGCAATAAGCCAAAATAAAAGTAAATTGGTTATTTCAAATCAAATTGTAAAATGTAATAAAATGTATGAAAATGTTAAAAATTGTAAAAAGGAATTGACGAATATATATTGTAAAACAGATCAAGAAGAAACTTGTCTTTCCAGAATTTTAAATAATAAGAAAGGGCAATGCAATAAAATTAAAGGATATAATAAAAACATTGAAATAATAAAAGATGGTGTTGTATTTTTAAGTGGAGGCCATATAGTAAATGAACTTGAATTAAATGGCATGTATCTTATAACTTTTAATGATAAGATTATTATTAATAATGAAACCTATTACAATGAGAAGGATATAATTTTTAATTATATAAAAATAGCAATTTAAATAATTATGATATTGTGAAATATATAGAAGATGAAATGAATGAAAATTTTGATAATATTGATTTGTTAAATATAAAAAAAAAAAGACAATGAAAATGTGAAACAAGGTGTATGGACTCTGACAAGTTTAATAATTTTAATGATAATATCATTTTTAACTTATAAAATTCTCAAATATATAAAGACCAAAATATCACGGGATAACAAGGAAATTGCATTAGAAGAAATTCAAAACAAAATCGAAAGTTTAACTAGAGAAACAAACCGGGACGATTTGTCTTGAGCAAAGCGGGGGGAGTTAATGGCACACTATATGAGTAGACTCAATACAAAATATAAACATATTTTTAATTAAACATAACCATAAGAATGGGTCGAATTACAATAATGAGTCACTTATATTCATATTACTTTTAAATAACAGTTGTTTTGCTAAGATATAAAATTAATGTACAATTAATGTAAAATCAATCGAATGATATTCTCACGCTTAAAGCGAAGGGTGTCAGAATCCAAGCACATTGAAAATAAGTCTTATTGTAAACAAAAATTATGATATAAATATCAGTAGTTTAAAGAAGAACACTTCAGTTGTTTTCGAGTAGTTGTTTTCTCACAGTTCAGTTTTTCACAGTTTCTGACGAAGTTGAAGTTCAAGTTTAAGTTCATAAATATAAGTTTAAGATTGTTTAAGTTAAAATTAAAAAATAAAGTTTTTTTTTAAACACTTAACAATCGTAAAACTTTAATTTGCATCTATTCATGCATATGCTGATGATGCTCAGCTTTATCTTTCACGACGAACAGGGTATCTTGACGAACTCTGTTGTAGAATGAATGAAAATCTCAAGAGTTCAATGAGTGGGCTAGTAATGCCCGTATGATACTTAATTTTTTTTTGTCCAATCTTAAAATCTGAAAACAAGTGTCGCGTGGGCAGGACAGACATATTTTGTAAGAAAAGGATAAACGTTGTTACTTTTTTACTTCTGGTGTTTCGAAGAGCTCTGCACTAAATAAATTAATATTAGCTACACACATCACTTCCCATTCAGCATACATTTATATTAAATAGTTTTGTTTACTAAAAATGTCAAATTTATTACTAACAGCACAGTAAATATTTGATCGAAACTTAACGAAGAACGAATTGAAAGAAACGGCAAAAAAAATGCAGAGAAAATGCAGTCCGTCCTACAAATTTTTCTCCAATTTCTACTATATGCGTACTCACTCACACCAATTGAATCCATGCGTTCGTACTATTTGAACTGCTCTAGTTTTAATTTTCAATGACAAAAGTTGTAAAAAAAGATTAAGTATCATACGGGCATAACAATGGGCTGCAATTAAATGCGTCAAAGTCATATGTCCTGCCTATTTGTAAGCACAAAATCTGTATAAATGATATCCCTGATTTGTTTATTGGAACAAATAAGGTAACTGTTGTGTCAAAAATTGTTAATTTCGGCTTTTATATAAATTCTTCTTTTGCCTGTGTTGATCATGTGAACAATGTAGTGGAAAAAGTTTATTATGTTCTACGTAATTTGAGAATGTCTGCTCGTTATGTTTTTATGAAAAATTATGTTCTACGTAATTTGAGAAAATAGTGTAACTCCTGTTAATATAAAACGTAAGTTGGTGATACAATTAATTTTACCATTGATAACATACTTTAAAATAGTGTACAGTAAGCTCAACTCATCTTCCCAATTAAAATTGCAAATAGCTTTTAATTATGCCACACGTTTGTTTATGGTTTACGAAAATATGAACATTTATCTAGCTTTAGAAATTCTATACTTGGTTGCGACATAACATCACATATCAAAGCAAGAAACTGTATATACATGCACAAACTTATTCACGAAAAAACGCCTCGTTGCCCTTATGATAAATTACGCTTCTGTATGTCTAGAAGAAGCCATATTCTAATTGTACCCAGGCATAATTATTTAAACACCTCTTAACGCTCATTAACGCCATCAGACTTTGGAATGCACTACCTAGATGGTTAAGAGAAATAACTAGGAGAGGTACTTTTAGGCAATATAAAGGGTGATTTTTTAAGAGCTTGATAACTTTTTTTTTAAAAAAAACGCATAAAATTTGCAAAATCTCATCGGTTCTTTATTTGAAACGTTAGATTGGTCCATGACATTTACTTTTTGAAGATAATTTCATTTAAATGTTGACCGCGGCTGCGTCTTAGGTGGTCCATTCGGAAAGTCCAATTTTGGGCAACTTTTTCGAGCATTTCGGCCGGAATAGCCCGAATTTCTTCGGAAATGTTGTCTTCCAAAGCTGGAATAGTTGCTGGCTTATTTCTGTAGACTTTAGACTTGACGTAGCCCCTCAAAAAATAGTCTAAAGGCGTCAAATCGCATGATCTTGGTGGCCAACTTACCGGTCCGTTTCTTGAGATTAATTGTTCTCCGAAGTTTTCCCTCAAAATGGCCAACTTTTTGTTGCCAAAAATGGAAGAACTGAACTTGGTTGACATGTGGTTTCAACAAGATGGCGCTACATGCCACACAGCTCGCGATTCTATGGCCATTTTGAGGGAAAACTTTGGAGAACAATTAATCTCAAGAAATGGACCGGTAAGTTGGCCACCAAGATCATGCGATTTGAGGCCTTTAGACTATTTTTTGTGGGGCTACGTCAAGTCTAAAGTCTACAGAAATAAGCCAGCAACTATTCCAGCTTTGGAAGACAACATTTCCGAAGAAATTCGGGCTATTCCGGCCGAAATGCTCGAAAAAGTTGCCCAAAATTGGACTTTCCGAATGGACCACCTAAGACGCAGCCGCGGTCAACATTTAAATGAAATTATCTTCAAAAAGTAAATGTCATGGACCAATCTAACGTTTCAAATAAAGAACCGATGAGATTTTGCAAATTTTATGCGTTTTTTTTAAAAAAAAAGTTATCAAGCTCTTAAAAAATCACCCTTTATCTTAACTTTTTTCTGTACTCTATAGTATCTGTTATTTGCCTAAACTTTCTCAAAGGTTATGTTTTTTTTATTTTCTTCTTTATTAATGTACTCGTACTTATTCTTTTTTTTTTAAATTTTTTTAAATTATAAAATATGACATTTATAGTCCTATCCTTTAATCTTAAGTATTGTTATATATCAATAATTTAATCTTAATCACGGTTGTCATAATTGTAATCTAGTTAAATTTTATAATAATTAACTAAACTAAACGATTTTGTACTATTAAAGAACATAGTTCTAAGTGTACTGATGTAAGCCTGAATTTTATATAAATAAATAAAATATAATATCGATAAATTCTTGTTTTTTGTTGCAATGGTTCCTCTGAAAATGACTAATATTGATAGCCAGGGTGAAGTATGGTTGAACAAAACCCCATCATCTGTGTTATTTTGCAGACATATTAAACTTATTTTTATGCAAGAAAAACTTTAATTAATTCATAATGTAGAAATGGATTTAATGGAGCAAATAGAAGAACTTCTGCCATTTAATACAAAAGTTATTGATATTAATGTTGAAATAAATTTTAAATTGTATTTAACAATGGTTGATGGTGCAGTTACAAACTTTTTGGCACATAATCGGGCATCAATGAATTGTTATCTAAGTGGAGCGACTCCATCTGTAATGAATTCTTTTCATTGCATGCAAAGAACTATAGACGAAAGACATCTACAATATACATTATCTACATTGCATGCATGGATTAAAACTTTTGAATGCCCAATTCATATTGCATACAGGATGCCTCTCAAATGCTGGCCGGTACGCGGCGAAGAAAACAAACGAATTTTTTTAGAGCAAAAAATATAAATACAAAAAGAGTTTAGAGATAAAATGGGTCTTATTATTGATAAAGTAAAAATAGGACATGCCACTTCAAACGATTCAAACATAAATATTTGTTTACCAACAAATTTCAGTTTGATTCTGAGAACACTGTCAAGCGGCAAAAAAATACATTCTACAATGTTCAGTACACTCTTAAAAGATACTTTTAAAATATATGTGGATAATTATTCCTGGTATAATATTCCAATAACTGTCCACAAAATATTGATTCATGGATGTGAAATAATTAAAAATTTGAATTTACCAATTGGACTTTTATCTAAAGACGCATTAGAATATAGCCTTAAGGAATTTTAAAAAAAATATCGATTAGGTCACACTAGGAAAAATTGTAGGGAAAATTGCAATCGAGATCTTATGGCTGCATTACTGATAAATTCGGATCTTCTCATTTCTTCGAACAGAATTATATTTCCAAAATAAAAGGAAATGATTATAAAGATTTATTACCATATATTATAGAAGAAAGTACAGATGTCGATGTTCATAATAGCTTCATTTCTGATAGAAATTTTGAAGATTTTGTTTCAAATGACACTTCGGATGAAAGAGATTAACTACAGAAATTCTTTTACATAATTTTTTTCTATTTGTAATTTAACTTTAATTTTATTTTCTTTTTTATATAAAAAATATATGAATATACAATTTTTTAAAAATTTTTTTAATAAATGATCTCATATTGGTTTTTGTGGTGGAAATTTGGTGTTTTGAAAATTTGGTTTAAATTGGAATAGCACAAAAGGAAGTTGGCATATTTTATAAGGAATCTTTATTTGGAAAAACTTTTTTTTTTATAAAATGTCAAAGTGAAAGTTTTTTTAAGAACGTCCCAAATAATGTATCAATTCAGGCTATTTTAAGCACAGACTTAGTTAGGATAAAATAAAGTTCTCTATGATATTTTGTTCAAATAAAGTGATTATAATAAAAGCACTCAGGTTTTCAGAATTGAGGTTTTATGAGGGGTACTCTAAAAACTGGTCCGACCCATCCCTTTTTTAGTAAAGACCATTGCTATAATACTGAAAATATTTGCGTGTGATTATAATAACATACAGTATTTATTTTTAAAGATACGAGATATTTAAATTTTGGGTTATATGTAGGGTACCCCGAATAATGGTCTGACTATAGCCATTTTTGGTACGAATGTTTTTTGAAGTGATTTTAGACCAAATATGATAAATAATTGGATTAAAAAATATTGATGGAGTCCAAAGATACATCGATTTTTAACTTTGTCTTATATGGGAGATAGGCGTGGCCATTGTCCGATTTGGCCAATATTTGAAAAATTTCTTAATCTATGTAAAAAGTCGTCCACACCAAATTTGTTGCTCTGCGGCACCTATAAATAGTTTTGGCCATAGCTTATATGAAACGGTTACACTGTGCACAGTGGAGATACTATATGTTCAACGCATTCAAGATTCACTTCTCAACATTTTGACAGATACACACCATAGAAAGCCAAGCCCAGAGCCCATCTCACCTCTGCAGTTACAACGTGAGCTTATCAACATCAAAGCATATCTCCCGAGCCATCTAAAGCTACCTACCGAGGAATTAATACAACTATACAATTTGATGTCGATCGAGGGACGTGTCACCACCCATTACGTGATCTTTAAACTCAAGCTACCATTAATATCCACTGAAGATTTTGAACTACCACATCTTACTCCGGTGCCATGGCAACTTAACAATTCTTTTGTCAAAATTCATTCACCTTTCCCATACTTGATTTTTAATCTGCATCGAGATCAATATTTCCCGCTAAGGAAAGCCGACTTAAGAATATGCACATCAACTGAAAGAGACCACTACTTATGTCAACAAAATCGCCCACTGTATAAGAAAGGATCTGCCATAGCAGTGTGTGAATTAAACTTACTAAGCCAAATTACAACAAGCACATCATGCTCTATTGAACACACAGAAGCTGGGCCCCACTGGCTTAAATTACATAACTGAAACTCATGGATCTACTCTGTCAAGGACAAGGTTGTGGTAAACGCAGTGTGTGACGCAATTGTAACACCAGTCACTATTCAACGTTCTGAACTTATATTATTATTATTATTATTATTATTTATTTAGGATTGTGGTGTACCATAAGACTTAGTCTTTTTTAGTACTACATGATTACTTATCACTATTACATAAATTGATTTGATTTAAAACTAAAAATAAATTTAAATCTGCATTTAAAAGAGATATAATTTAGATTAATATAAATAATAATGTGACTTAATTAATTATTAACATACAATTTCCTGAAATATATATTGACTTATAGAATACACATTGGATAATAAGTAAAGTAAAGGAACAGAGCAAGTTGAGTTCCAGAGAGAGAGATAAGATTAAGTGTTAAGACTCAGAGTCATAGATATATTAAAAAGTAAGGAGTTAGATTAGAGAGGAGGAAAAGATTATTGATTTAGTGTGCTATAATATTCAAATATGGCATGTTTAAAGGTGGCTCGTGAAGTTATCCTTTTTAAGTAGCTCGGTAATGCATTCCACATTCTAATGGCGCTGATGAAAAAGAACCTACTGCTGTTCAGATAGTTAAATCTAGGAACAATTAAGCTAGTTGACCGCTGGGACTGAAGAAACTGAAGATGTACAAAAAGGTACTCAGGCTTTTGAGTATACAAAATTGAATGCAGAAATATAATGTTGCGAATTTTTAAATATTCAGTTATTCCACACCCCAGAATTTCTTTACTTCTATGTGAAATATGGTCAAATCGATTAATGCCATATACATATCTAGCCGCACTATTGAAAGCTACCAAAAGTTTATGATGTGATTGCGAGTCAAGCTGACTATATACAATTCCAGAATATGTTATTTGCGGCACAACTAATCTGCGTCGAGTCTCGATAGGCGTAAAGTTTTGGGAAGCTCGTAAGTAACGTAGAGTGCCATATATTTTACCTATTGTGGCGTTGATATGATCAGTACAAGTTAATTTTGAGTTGATTATAAAACCTAAGTTCTTAGCTTTATGGACAACATCAAGCGCTTATCACCAATAAAAAGCGGAGGTATATCAATGAACCAGGAATCACTTCTTGCAATCGGCAGAACTTTAGTTTTAAGGGGGTTTATGGTAAGCAAGTTCGCAACAGCCCAGTTATTCACCAAGGTCAAATCAGAGTTCATCCTATAGGCTAAGTCTTCTAGAAGTCCAGTAGGCCTTGAGATATATAGTTGGATGTCATCAGCATAGGCATGTGCATTTGCATATTTGCAGACAGAAAAGACATCGTTAATGAATACAGAGAATAGGAGTGGACCCAAAATTGATCCTTGAGGCACTCCACTTTTAACTGCTTTAAGAGATGAATAGGCATTACCAATTTTTACCTGTTGCATTCTTCCTTCAAGGTAGCTTGAAACCAAGTTAACTGCAGGAGAACTAAACTTGAAAAGATTTTTTAGCTTATAGCATAGGAGCATATGGTTGACGGAATCAAACGCTTTAGAAAAGTCAACAAGACATAATAACGTCAACAAGTTTTGGTCATAAGGGATTCTAACATCTTCAAGAATTTTAACAATGGCCGTATTACAACTATGACCAGCCCTAAAACCAGACTGTAAAGGAGATAATAGCTTATTCATACCAAGATATTCAATGATTTGGTTAGCCATGATGCGTTCGAGGACCTTGCCCATTGCAGGTAGAATACTTATAGGTCTGTAGTCGTTGGGTTCATAAGCAGAAGCTGATTTTGCTACAGGCAAAACAATGGCCGTCTTCCATGCTTCAGGAAACTGGGAACTAGTAAGGCAATGGTTTATAACATGGGTTAACGAAGACAGAATAAAAGGTAACACTAACTTGATAAATCTGATGGGCAAACCATCAACTCCGACAGCATTAGAACTTATTCTCATTAAGCATTTGGCCACATATTCTTCACTAACAGAAGTAAACTCAAACGCAACAAACCGAAAGTTTCTATTCAGCACAGGTAATTCAGCACTGTTTATATCATTTGACTAGGGCCTCCACTTGCCAAAAAAAAGTTATTTAGGTCTTCTGGTTTTAAGCCGCATTCAGTTGAATTTTTGCTAAAAACTCTGTATCGCTTTATGTTTTCCCATAACTGCTTTGAACTTTGGTTTGGGTTTAGTTAAGAGAAAAAAAAGTTTCTTTTGGAATGTTTAATGAGAGTATTAGCACCATTGCGAGCTATTCTAAATTTATCCCAGTTGTCACTAGAGGGGCACACTTTCCATTTCGAGTGGAGTTTATTTCTAATCCTAATTGCTACTTGAATACGATTTGTGAACCAAGGACAACAATTATTCGAGACTAACACAGAACGTAAAGGAACATGGCGAGCAAACAACAAACGTAGTTTATCCAAGATTGTCTTCAGTTTATCATCAACTGAGTTATATAACCAACAGTCGTCCCATCTCACATCAGATAAGTCTTCAAATAAGGCAGCAAGGTTAATAGACTTAAAGTCATAACAGGAAAAACTAAAAGGAACATTTCTACCAAAGCTAATATTTAGGGAACAGAAAAGCAAATCATGATCTGACAAAAAAGTTATTTGGTCAAATTTAAGGAGCAGAGAAATATCCGACACTAAGCAAACATCGAGTAAACCAGGTTGACAGTTATGCATATATCGAGTGGGAATGCAATTATTAACAATATCTAGTCCACACAAAGAGGACTGGTAATAAAAACTATCAGCAGCAGAGTCATTACATAACAGATTTACATTAAAATCACCACAAACAAACAAGAAATCATAATCAGATATTTTATTAGATAAATCATTGAAATATGTTTCAAGACTAAGACAGCGGTGAGGACTATATACACACGATACTAGGATTTTAACATTATTATCAAAAATTTCAACATTCAGAAATTCGCAGACATCATTACTCTTGTTGACAAATTTCACATTAAGATTTGACTTACAATATACAGCTACACCACCACCTCTTCTACCATACCTATCGTTACGGAAAAGTTTAAAACCATTAAGTTCATAGTAAGAGTCAGGTATTCCACTCTTAAACCATGTTTCGGCAACACAAATAACATCCACAGACGAGTTTTCAAAAATATATCTGGCATAATCTAACTTAAAACCATTTAAACTTCTAGAATTAAAGTAGACAACATTAAAACCAGTACGCTGCTTACATAAAACATTAATAAGGGCTTTATAATTATCAACAGCACCATTAGATACTCCATCAAGATTCATAATAACAAAAATACCACGAACCACCAACAACCATAAAATATTTGATATTGCACAGAAATATGTTAACTCGTAGAATAAAAGAACAACAAGGAAATTTTAAGAGAATAATAGAGTTGGATAGAAAATAGAATAAGAATAGAAAATGAAGAGAAGTATACAAAAATAACAAACATAGCATAATTAAAATAAATACAGGTTTTTAATAAAATAAACAGCTCATCTCAGAGTTCCGGCAATGCAGTCCACGCTCTCAATGTTTTGCACCAATTTAGATTCACCATTCCAAACAGCTCTCACAAATACTCTCCCACGCAGTGTGAAGACAGCAGCAAGTTTTTTCTCCCTCTTCAACTGACTCGCATGCAGCATAATTTCACGGTTTGCTTTGGTCAAACTTTCATTGAAATATACTTTTCCCTCTCCCCCACATCCAATGTCGCTAAGTATGAGTGGTCGCTTATTTGCTCTACGAAATGCAGCAATGGCCTTAAAAAAACAGCTGCGATCATAAGTTGACTTCAGTTTTGCTATGATCACTGCATTCTTTGCGTTGTTGTTGTTGCGTACTCTAAAAATATTGCGCAGCTTAAGAGAGTCACATTTTATTAGAGAACAGACTCTGGCAAACATGCTATTTAGATTTTCATTAGCTGCAGAGGGAATTCCATGGATTACGACATCACTAGCAACTGCATCACTCTCATACACTTGTAGTTGGGTTTTCAGCTCTCTTATTTCATTCTCCAGATTAAGGGAGTGGGAAGATTCCATTACTCCAGAAGACTTGCATGCATCTAGTTGCCTTTTCACCTCACTCATCTCTTCTTTTATTGTGCTTAGTTCAGCATGTGCAGATTCAATGATTGAGACTCTTTCAACCAGATTACGGATGGTGGTTCTCATATTTGATAGCTCTGCCGAGACTTCACCTATCCTTTGCATAACCCTCTCCTCCGATGTTTCTATAGCTCCAGTAAGTTGCTCCACTATACTCTCACGCATATAATTAAGTTGAACACTTAAATTTTCGTCCGCAAGATGTGTAGTCGAAGCCGATGAGTCACTCGTTCTGCACGTACTAAGAGGAGTTGCCGGGGCTGTAGCTTTGCGGCTGTTTGTAGCACTTCTCGTGTTTTTTGTTATTGAAGACATCATCGTTTAAGTTAAAATTTGAAATATGTTTAAGCTTTTAGCAAGCAGATATTAATATTCTCGCAAAGACAATTACACGAATCAAAAAGGCCCCGATTTCAGCACGTTAGGTGAATTAAATCGAATTTAAAAAGCGAATATCTTAATTGTTTTGCGTTAATTAAGCCGGAACCAAATGACGCACGTCTACTCGTTGCACATACTTTTTCACTTTTTCACGATGAATAAAAATTGCATCATTAAACAGCCGCTAATCACCATGCAAGGTCACAAAATGCTTAAATCAACCAGTCACAAATCATACATTCCGACTGTGCTCACATCTGACTTAGTTCTCACTTCAAAACCAACAACATCAGTCAACAACATTCCCTTACATTACATCCCGCATATAACGCAGCTACCAGCAATACAGCATGAAATCTCCAGTCTTCGAGTTGATTTACCCAATGCCTAATGGCATTCATCATTACGCAATGAGATATTCCTGCGCCATTTTCATTTTCATTTGTATTCTCTCCTGGATTGATTGGAAACAATGCCAAAGGTAAAGTAGCATCGTTATTTCTGCACCGCCCGAGAATCCACGTCAACACACCCGGTATAAGTCTACAAGATGACACAGAATTTATCACCGCTTATTAAAATGAAGGTTGATCGACATCGCTCAACGTCGGGGAATATGCTCAGATACATACATCTGACCACCTTAATTTAACTCAACGCACAACATAAACAAGCATGAATGTGTGTCATCACTTAAAAGCTGCTTCCAGGTGTAGACGAAGTTCGCGATGACACACTTTAGCTTTGTTACTCAGTGCTGCTGTATTTGCATATGTTTGAATTTGTCGGTATTATTTGTTTTTGGGTCAGCAACTGAACCATATTTTGCTGATGCAGAATTACACCAACAACAACTTATTGATTTTAGCATTGTTAGCAACTGAAATATATCTGCGCTGACGCTAAATTACAACAACAACTTATTGTTTTCAACATTGCTAGCAACTGAAACATATTTGCGCTGACGCTGAATTACAACAACAACAACTTAATTTAATATTTGGTTTTATCCATGTTACTGTTATAAATGTATTATAAGTAGAAATGTTTATAAGCCTCTTACAGCAAACAATAAAGACCAGTTATAATTCAACTCACAAATAAGACCACAGATTTTTTTACTCACCTTCATCTGCATCAACAATAGTACAAGGTTCAAGTGTCTGTGCAATTCTACAACAATCCTTAAGGTCAATATTGGTACAAACACCTGTATTGCCAATCGCTATAAGGGATTCAACAGGTTGGAGTTAGGTACTTTAACGAAAAAGTTCCCAAAAGTCGAAAAATGCTCTCATTTTTTTAAAATCCAAGCCCTAATTTCATTAATTTATTCCAAAAATATAAAAAAAAAACGAAATGGCCGTCTCAGCACTTGAAAGGACTTTGACCGCGCTTCTTATGATCAATTGTGTTGTGTATGATGTGAAATGTTTACACACAAATGATTGAGGACTGGACCTACATGTTTTACGCCGACTCCGAACGGCTTATATTCTCAAGAAGCTTTTCAAGGCAGTTTTTACTCTCTGAGGTTTTGCCATTGTATGCAGAGAGGTGACGGCCGAACAGAAAAATTAATTCAATTGAAAAAATGTTCTGTGTCAGATGGAGGATTCGAACTTGGATTCTCTGGCGTAAGAGTCACACACTCTACCCACTACGACACTGCCGCCTAAAATATACGAAAATTAAATTTCTGCCTATTTTGGAACGTGGCTTCTACGTAACTTGTATGAACATGCTTCGATGAATGTCAGCACGGGTTGTTGTGCTCCAAACGAGCAGAAATTTAGTTTTCGTGTATTTTAAAGATAAATGAATGAAATAAGTGCATATCTGTTGAAAAGTAAGAGCATTTTTTGACTTTTAGGGGCTGTTTTGTTAAAATACCTAAATTCAACCTAATAAAAATTCGATTGGAAGAACGGTATGTTGGCAACCCTGGAATTAAAATTTTTTTTTGACTAAAATTTAGAAATATTTTTTTAGAATTATTGAAGGTGCTCCAAGTGAGAAGTAAATGTGTTTTGATTTTTTATGATTTTTCTTGTGATCGAAATGCTAGAAATGGGCATTTTAAGTATTTTTGAAAACAAGTAAAATTTAACAGGTATAACTTTGTTTCGGTTTTTTCAATTTCTTGTAGAAATTAGCTCAAGACTATTTTTAAATCATCTGTGGGGTTTTTTTTGTTTCCAAATTTTGCTTTTTTTGGTTTTTGGGAGTTTTTTTGTAAAAATACTCAAACTCGAAATTTTCAAAAAGGGGCACTTAAAAAAAAACTCATAACGACCAGTGGTACGTTTATGTAACTATTCTCTACTAGTTTTTCTCAACTGGTTGAGATTGTGACGTCACAACGACGACATTCCCAACTAGAGCGTTCATAGAACTGTGGTGATTTGAGTATTGTATTTTCTACTAGTTGAAAAGTTCTCGTCAGCTTTATACTTGTAGAGTCTGTCATTTGCGATTGAGAATGGATGGTGTTGTTAGTATTATTTTTTATTTTGTTTAATTTTTTTTTTTAATTTTTTATTTGTTCCGGGTGAATAAAATCCAAAAACAAAAATTAATATACTCATCCAAAAGTATTGTTGAAATTCAACAATAACGAATGCTAATAAATTCAACAATTGGCTTTCTAAAATTTTGTATTGATTTTGAATTCAATTTGATTTTTTTAAAATTTCGACAGTTAATTTTATTTTAATTTTAACACTTAATTTTGTATATTAACATTTTTTTAAAATCTTGATTTTGACATATATACATTTCTGACATGTAACCTTTGAAGTTTGACAGTTTTTTCACTTTTTAGTTTGGATTTTTTGACATTTATAAATTACAACTGATTTTTGTAACCATAAAGTTAAATTTCGAAAAATTAACAATTTTAATTGACATTTCTAACAAGAAATCAACAATTGCCTTTTATTTGCTTTTCCAATATCACGGACACACTTCATTCTGAGCTGGGGGCAAACAAAATAGCACGTTCACATTTGCAGTGAAATAATTTTAGCTAAAGTCATAGCACATTACTGGAGCATAGCGCAGAGCAGCCTGAGTGCTTGCAGGGGTACGTTTATTTGCTTGCTGGTGCAGAGTTTCAGCGGCTAAGAACTGTTAGCTTCTGTGCGAAATCTTTTTAGGGATTAGGAATGCCATTTAAAATATGACAGACACTACTTAAAAGGACGCTGATTTCGTATCTGGCTTTAAATAGGGAAATTTTTATTGTTTTTTCTTTTTTTTAAGTGAAAACCATCGATGAAGCATGATGAACTTTCTCTGTTCTTCAAGATACGGACCTTTTTCTATTTTTCTAGAAATTTTAGATTTTTTTCGATAATAACATTGAAAAATCTTTGAAACAATAGAAAAAGATCCATATCTCGAAGGGGTTGTTGCGATATGAACTAATTTCTTCATTTTTGTATGGGGATACCTACAAGTGTGGCAATATACCCCTCTATTTGTAGGTAAGTCCCGAAAATGCTTCCCCCTTAGAAAATCTCAAAAAATGACTAATTGTTACCTATTTAGCTTCCTCTTCGAGATATGGCGCTATTTCTATTTTTTCGAAGATTTTTTGCTAGTACTACAAGTTGAGTACTTTACTTTCTACTAGTTGAAAAATTCTCGTCAGTTTTGTCTTCGTAAAGTCTGTCAAGTTGCGATTAAAAATGGTGGTGTTGTAAGTATAATTTCTTATTTCGTGTAATTTTATTAAAATTTTTTATTTATTAATAGAAAAAAAAATTAAAGGGTCGGCTGACAAAAATTCAAAAACAAAAATTGATAGATTTGATGAAATCTAACAGCTTTTTGGGTTGCGGTCAATTTACTGGTCCTGACAGCGCTAAGCGCAACAAAGAATCGTGGCTGGCTATTGCAGTTGAGCTTAATACTGGAGCAATGGAAAAGAGTAATCTTGATCCTTAAGAACAAACTAGGATTTATCGCTAATTTTTCAACTTCATATTTTCAGTGTTGGATTGACTGGAAAGCTGCAACTAAGCGCCAGTATAATGCAATCACGCGATTCAATAT